>JACXSJ010001128.1:92677-116658 GCA_014851325.1 Pentalonia nigronervosa
AATAGCCCTTAAAGCTATATAATAATCAATCAAAAAAAAAAAAAAAAAAAATACAAAAGAACAATAAAAAAAAACAATATTTCAAAAAGTGTGACAATCGTGATAATACAGATTATAAAAAACTAAGGAAGATGCTTTGCTGTACCTATAAAAGATTTCAAGTGATAAATCATTGCATAACAAGAATGATTCTCAATGAGTGGATAGAGGATCATCTATTTCTAAGGACATTTTATAATTTATTTATATTAATATAAAAAATATATTTATTATATTTTGTAATATAGTAAAATAAATTAATTTTTACTAAAAACATCGCATTTACAGATAATATCAGTGTATTATAATTTATTACTGTAATTAACTGAATTTTGTTAAAGTTGAACATCAGGTGTTTTAAACAAATATATACCTACACAATTTCCATATTTTTAAATTGCAATAAGCTCAACTTGAGAGGAACCTTGTATTAAATTTTCAAGATTTTTTATTGAGATAAAAATCATTATCAACATTTATAGATAAAAAACTTTAAAATTTAAAATAGCTATATAATTAGTTCTAAATGAGTCAAAATATTTTTAATTAAATCATGTCTAGAAAAGCCAACATAAATGTTTGGGGCAAATTTCAAGTATCCATAATTACTCATTTTTATAATATAAAAAAAACTGGTTTTATCAAAAACTGGTGTTGTGTAAATATTTCAGTCATTTTTTTAAACTTTTTTCTGCTTATTATGAAAAACGGTTAATCCCCTCCCTTTTTTCAAAGTGCCAACAAAATTCAAATCAACCAAAAAGTTTAAGATTGAAACATTTTTACTGCTGGTGACGATCAAAACAAAAAAAAAGTAAAAACACACATCATTGAAAACTAATACATTTATTACTTTGCCGAGAATCTAAAATATAAACATAATATTATCTTAATAATATATCTCAATAATATCTCATAATATTCTTATATTCTGTATTTCTGTATAAGACCTATAAGCTATAATTTCTAATTTCTATTATAATTTTTTGTAAAAAATTATTATAGACATACGTGTGTGATGTCGTTTTTAAAAGCCATCATTAACTTATATGATACATAACGTATCAAAATGTACTTTCAATTTCATTTATTAACTTTTTCATTTATAAAATCTCAGCTTTGTAGTGCTTTCAAAAACGTTTTTAAATATCAACATAAGATTTTCTACTATTATAGTTTTACTATAACTCTCCTCCAGAAACACTACACACTCATACACATAATATATAAATTACCATTGATATTCTTAACTTAATAAAGCATATTTTTACAAAAGGCACCATAATATTTTTATTAAACTTTTACTTTATCTTTGACTATTGTCATTTTATTTTAATGAATGTTATAAACGTAATTCATAAGTTTTTCTATTTTCTAAAGTCTTGTATTCTATTATATTTTTGATTAAAATCTCAATCAGATTATATTATATTGTGTGGTACTTTGGTCTTAAATGTTTTAAATTAACGTATTGTGCGCTTACACAGAAATAATACAATTTCTATACATTTATTATATTATTTTATTTGATAATCGTTGTAGATTTATTTAAAATCATTAAAATCAAATAAATTTTTTGTTTTTATATAAAATAATATATATTTAAATAAGAAATTTAATTCTTAATTTTATATGTGATTCGTTATGATCTTACACTAAACATATATACTCTGAAATACTAATGTAATCTCTATAATATGATGGATTTATTTTATGAAATAAAAAAAAACATTTAGTGATGAGTGTTATTTTAATTTAAATATGCTTAAAAAATAAAAACTAATTAAAAAACATTTTAAATCCTGAGCGGAGCGAAGATTGTATTGAATTTACAATATCGTGTGTTTTTTTGTCTGCCATTACCTTTTTGAGTAGCAAAAATGCTTCCATTATCTTCATCGGCATCTATTCTGTGAGAAAGTGAATTTGATTTGAAGTCGAAAGTAAAAAAATCACAATAGCATTTAAAAAGTCGAGAAAATAAAAAAAACAATTAAGAAAAAACAGGAATTTTTATGGAAATCAAATTTTTAACAAAATCGATTTTGATTATAAGAGTGTAAAACAAAAAATAATAATCGTAGTTTTAAGTAATTTTTACTGATTATTATTAACTGATTATTAATTTTCTATATACCATAATATTTTCAATATATTTTAACTTTTTTTGAGCTATTTATAGACATAAGAAATTTTTTTTTTTAGTATTAACTATAAAACATCTTTCACCTAGTCAAAAAAATTGAAAATTGAATACTATAATTCTCATAACTTGTTGTTAGTGAAAATTAAAAAAAAAACTTGAACATAAATCCACAATAGTTTTTTTCATATTCTAAAATTAGAACTTTGACAAAATACAGCAATAACACTAAAATTTGCAATTTATTTTTATTTAGAAATTCATAAAAATGTTTCTGTTTATACCTACCCAAGTTTTAAAAATTTAACACAAGAATCTTCATAAATTTTTCTACCTTTCACAAAAATAAGTTTACCGGAAAATCAAACTATTATTCATGAGGGTTTAAAATTAGACGTTGGATATTCTATATATTTTACTCAATGTTTCCAATTATTAGTCCCTATTCACCATAAAATTATCAAAATATTTAGAATTTTTTTAAAACAACTGTAGACATAAGAAATTTTAAATTTTGTTTACATATTTTTTTATAACTATTGATCAAAAAATTTTTGTTGAGTCAAAAAGCTTGAAAATTAAATACAAGGTTTCTCATAAGTTGTTATAATAACAATTCAAAAATATTAAAAATACATACGTACGATTTTTTTTAATAAGTAACTAAAGTTCAAGATTAGTCAAATTATCGACATTTTACTATTATTTTATAGTTTTAAATTTAAAAAAAGTTAAATTTTTATGGCTAAAAATTGAAAATTTAAAACAAGGTTTCTCACAAAAAGCTTATACTGTAACCAAAAAATCTAAAAATCATATTGACTTTGTTTACTTTTATAAACATTTTATGTTCAAATTTGGACGAAATTAGATATTCAAACGAAGAAATACGAAGTTACAGTTATATCTTTGTAATTTAAAAGTATTATTCGTGTTCTTGTCACTTTTAAAGTATATTGTTATACATTATACACACAATAACATCATAAAATATAATTAGCATAATTGGGCTGACATACTGTCTTTACTCAGAATCGTTTTTCGTATACTATAATTTTATATCGATGAATTTAAATTTAACACTTCCAGAACAGAGACCCACATGGCGACACCTAATGTACAGTAGAGTGGTACACTTGCCCACCTTTTTTTATAAATTATATAATCTATTTTGGCTTAATGGTTTTTTGTAACTTAAAATATTATCAATCAATAAAATATATAAAACCATACAATGATTTGATATTGAATGATTTTTTTAACAGAAAACATTCATTAATTCAAAAAGTCTATCGTTTTTAAAAATAATTTTATAATTATTGTAAAACAAAAATTTAAGAAAAATGTATTCTTTTGTTTTTATCAATTTTTAAGTATTTAAATTTTTTGAATAATAACATACACTTTTAATTTCATTAAAAATAATTATAATAAAAATATAGTTTTGTAATAACATATTTTATAATAGAATCATACTTTTTAAAATAATGGATGTTGACAATTAAAATAATCAGCCTAAATACATTTAACTTGTAAATTTTAATTTTGTTTTAAGGCGTTATATAATTTATTTTTACCTTGCATAATGTTTTATGTGCATATTATGTATAAATTATAAATTCTATTATTATAAAAAATAATGAAAATTGTAATTTTTAAAAAAATAATGTATATCAGCTGCAAAATTATAAGTTGTGAATCAATTCTAATTGTTTTCATCAGGTTATTCATACAGACTATATACTATTAATTAATACTGCATGTCTGCATACATACTTCCTAGTATTTTAGTACTATTTTTACAACTATTTTAGTTGTGTTCCGACTAATGAAAAAAATTTATTTAATTGATAATACATTTTAAACATTTTTATTATCGTTTGAAAAAGGGTTTTACTAGTTATATTAAAACTATAGTTATAACTAAAGTTATATTAACTTTTTATATTAAAATGAGAAAATCTGGTATAAAAAATTAAAAAAGTTACAAAAAGCTGAAACATAAAAACAATTATTCTAATAATTGCCGGTGTGTCATTTGTCGCTTAACACCACTTGTCAGGAAAATAAAAATATGTATACTAGACTACTATCAAAACAATTTTGGATACTTGGAAAAGTAATCCAAATTTCATTTTTGTGATACAAATTCAAAATATTTAATTTCAAAAACCTGAAAATAAATTTTTTTAACAAATTTTTCAACTACATATACGATATGGGTATTAGTACAGATAAATCATGCCAGTTATAAAACTGAAGAGGTATCTAAAAATACTGTGATTGTACCTTATCATTTTTTGCAGTTTGTAAGCTATAAGATATATTAAATATTGCTAATAAAACGCATGTGAAAAATAAATCTGACTCTATTTAAATGTACTTAGGTATACAAACTATTAGATAATATCTATTATATACTTTTATTAGAATTTTATATCCATTTCGAAACAAAATAACATATAAATACATAATTTAATATAAAAGTTTACAATGTTTATATTTTATAGTAACCGATAGGTATAAATACCTAATAAAATACATTTGTAGTGTAATTATTTCAAAACTCTATAAGCATTAATCATTATTGTTTTTAGAGAAATAACAAAATTGGTGAAAATAAAAAATTTGGAGGGGGATATATAATAAGCCCACCGGGATACCGAGAAAATATACCGGCAAACCCTCTTTTCAGTCCAATTATATTTATATAGATTTTTTTATTTTTTTATATTATTATAAAATTATTATATACTTCATTATATTTTGAAATAACATAATGATGTAAACACATTTTTTTTTGTATTTTCCTGGTTATTCAATGAACGAGTATTAATAAGATACACATGCAGAAGACACATACATTTATAAACGTTCAGTTTTTCATTTAATAATATTACTTAAAATTAATATGATTTTTACTTCTTTTACTCAAACTAAAACAATTACGTATATAGTATTTGATTCGTAGAAAAAAATTATGTTAGTCCCATTATGAACTCATAATATATGTTAATAATAAATAACAAGTAAAAGAAAAATAGGTAAAAATATTTTCCGGATAAATACTTCAAGAGGCATATTATTTTCCTTCAAGTCGTTAGATATAAATTACATCGGTGGGCCAATGAAATAAATTGTGCGTTTTATACTATTTTATTATTTATAATCATCTTTCCTCCGTCAATATCATTCGTATACAACAACAATATCATTGATTAATGTTTATTTTCAATAACCATAACTGTATAATAATTATTATAAGTACTAACTACCTAATGCAATTAAAATTGACATAAGAAGTTGATGTTGATCGGATTTAATATGAAATAGATAATACATTCAAACATTTTCAATCTCAAGTCCTTATCTATAAAAAGACGTAATTTCTGTGACAGAATGTACATCAAATTTAGTGTATTTAAATCACATGATAATGTTTTACAATCTACTACCTACGTTTAAAAATTTATATATAGGTATTAATTTAGAGAACAATATAGATAGCGAACAATTTTGGAATATTGATTTTAGGGTTATTTGTGTATCCAACAGAATAATGTATCACAACAATGCACCAAATGCCTTTATTAGTTCTATTTAGAAAATATATGTGTACACATAATATGCTTGATATTAATTAATGGTTTTATCGTTGTTATCTATTACATATTTTATAAACATAAAAATGTTTAAGAAATAAATTATTTATATTATATTATGTAAATATCAAAGGTAAACTACAGAAACTTTTTAAAATTTAATATTTGTTTTTTTTTTTGTTTATAAATATTATATACCTAAATATAATATTTTACAAAAAAAGTGGCTGAAAACAAATAATTGAGAAAAAAAATTTAATACCTATCTACTAAGAAGATTTAAAAGAAACCCATATAAAACTTAATATTTTCATAAATAATCATTAGCTCAAATCTTTTACGGATCTCACTTTAAATAATATATATTAAATTATTTACATACCTATTCAATAGAAGCAGTTTTATTCAGAAGTTATGAGACAATGAAACACAAAAACAATTAACCAAACATACCTATTTCATTATTGGAAACGGCATTTAAAAATAAATTAAATTTTTTATTATTGTTAAATTAATATTTATAATGTAAGTTAACCTATTGTTCGATGTTAAGTTATTTTGTTTTTTAATACCTTTAACACACATATGCCATATTATATTTAATTTTAGATTATTTAAGTTTTAATTATATAAATAAAATTAAAACAAATGCATGCTTATTTATTTCATATTCCCACAGATATTATGTGAAATGTATGATATATAGTTTCAGTAATACTAATGACCTAATAAAATATAAATTAAATTCTTCATTAAATAGTTTTCACTATTTATACAAATACTGAAATACTCATAAGTTACAATACATATATAACACTAAATATGTAATCTAACTACAACTATTTATAGTTGTTATACATGAATTAATATTCATACGAATCCTAATAATAATATCGACTGTATAGTGTACATATTATGGCGATATAGTGTAATATTGTAATGGATAAACTTTTCGACACAAATACCAAAATATACAAATTCCATTAATAATTCTGAATTAAAAAATCTAAAAAGTGACATTAAAATATAAAAATTAGACAATCTCAAATGAAATAATAAAGAATTATTTTTAACAATTTGAGACCATTTTTATATATAGCCTGCACATAAAAAAGTATAATTGAAAACGTATAAATAAAATGAGTTATAAGTTATTAATAATAAATTAATTGCAAGTCAAAATATTTAACAGAATGTTTGATTTCAACACCGCTTTAATTAAAAATGTTGTTATATTTCTTTTTTTATTTAAAAATTATTATGGTGGTAATGTGGTATAATAGTGCTGTTAAAATGTATTAAAAATTGAGTATCAACAAAATAATAACGATAACATAATTTTTTTAAAAATAATATAGTTGCAGAAAATATAGTCGGTTGTTCAGTTTACAAATAAACTATTATGGAGCTATGATGAGGCAAATATAAGGAGGGCGTTTAAATAGTTGACGTAAGTAGGTGGCGCCGCAACTTGGATTCTGAAGAATCACTTGTTTATAGTCTCGTGTGTTGGTGAGTTTTGCGGCTTTCGAATCATTGCAAACGAATATTTATCCAGCAACCGATCATACATTTTCTAGTTGCACACCAATGCAGTTGTATAAACTCATTATTATTCGACAAGGTTAGTACACATCATAATATTAACGTTTTTAATAAATATATTAAACAAATAGTCTATTTCTAAATGTATTATTAACTCGTGCCTCTATGCTATTAATGTTCATGTACTAAAATTAAAATAAATTCACATGTCTATGCATTGATAACAATTATTGTCATGCTTGTTTGAATTATCAAGTAACTTATATGAAAAAAAATATATATAATACTATTTATAACTATTTTATAAAACTTTAATTATAAATTAATGTCTATAGAAATTTTTTATTTAAATTAAATATGTTCGTATTATTTCATACAAACGTACTTACAAATTATACAATGAAAATATTATAGAAACATTTTTAAAAAATAATTAATTTAATACTTTTCAATATGCAAATTATATTAGTCAAACTGTTTGTTATCATAGTTTTATGTATATCATATTTAATATTATAATACAAATCATTATTATTAGTTATAATATTTGTTGTTAATACTATCATGATAATAATACCAATTAATGTGTTGGTAATATAATTTCAAAAATGTAGTTACTGAAAAAATATTTGACATTTATTACATTTCAAATACGCGTATAAACAAATATAACATGATTTCAAGTATGTTTTTTCGAGCGGTGAAGTGGAACTATTTACAGATAATAAAGTATTTTAATAGTAGATACAAGTAAAAACATCAAGAAAACTCTTATAGTGCCTACAAAAATGTGTACATTTTAAGTATATTTTCATTCGAAAATTTTTATACGAATAAAATATTTTAAATATTACAATAAGATCGTTTAAAGTAACAAAAAAAATTATAACAACGACCAATGTCAAAATAGAAATGGTCGAATTAACATGAACCACATTTCTCATTACTTAAATTAATATAAAATAAGTACGTCGGTCTTATAGAACTCCATTTTAAACTAAATAAAATTAAAAACAAATTGTTATTAAAACAAAAACTATTTATAATTATTGTCATCATTATATTAAATTTATATTCTATTCGTTTTAATTTTTAAAGGTTACGATAACGTCTAGCTAAAATTTTTGATATTGATATAAATATTTCATCGCAATATAAAAATGATAAATTTATAAAATTAAATATTTTATTTTATGATTTAAATACCTAAAAATAGCAATGAATGCAAAATTATTAAACAGTCAATTTTCAATGCATTTGTATTGTTATTTCTTTGTATAATATGTTAAAACGTTCAACAAATACAACACCATTGAGCACAAATATATAGGTATATGCAATATGCATGTTTTGAAGGTATATACAATCATAATCTATAGCTAATTGACAATTTATTATTGTATAAATAATGCATACAATACGTGTATAAATAAAAGAATTAATATATAATGCAAATGTTGCATTATAAAGCAATATGAACAATCATGTCTAATGTGTTTATTATTTTACCCTGGTAGTGTTAATGTTGTTCTAATAATATTACTTAACCGGAAAAAATATTTTTATTTATATTTTTGACATAAATGTTTGGACTACTTACCTTACTTATGTACACAGTTTTCGAAAATTGACTTAAAAAAACATAAAAGTACTCACTAGTTTACTAATAATATATTGGTACCTATTATTTTATTTTACCATACCTACCTACGTTTGTTTTGTTTGTAAACCTTCAATAGGCTGATTAGATTATTATCTACAATACTGCGTTATTATTATAACAAAACATATAGTCCTTATTTGTTTTTTTTTTATTATTATTAATTATTATAATTTATTATTTTATTATTATTTTTAATTAAGATTATTTTAATGACGACGTTTTTTTTTTTGTTATTTATATATGTACTTACTGAGAGTATTTTTTCGTTTAACTATTCTTATACTATATAAGCTTTAGAATAAAGTTCAACTGAGTACCATCTTGAGTACTATAATTAGCGAGTATATTCAATTCATACAAAATAAAGTAAATAGCTCCAAATAAAGTTTACAAATAAACACGATAAATATTAATACATATATTATTGAAACATCTACAATAATATGATATACTATATTACTATGTATTTATTATTATATATTTTTTATACTTTTTATGCTTATACGTTCAACTTATATTTATGGTAGGTTTGGTTAATAAACAATTGTTATGTGGTATTAATACTATATATACTATATATACTGTACATACCGCATGTACTATTTATGTTATAATTTTATTATTCAAGACAATCCACTAACTATGAACCAAATATTCATATTTTTTAATAGGATAGTAAGTTTTGTTACGTTTTTGAACCCCCCTCCCTCGGATCTTTCAACTGTAATGGTCGTTATGGGGATTATAGAAAGATAAATACATAAACTTTATTCAACATTTCTAGTAGAAAACTATTCGTACTCGCATCACCAAGACCCCATATATTCCATATATTGAATAATATTCCTGGAAATTCACAAAAAATATATATTAACATTTTAATGTTGAGCCCATAACCTGCTATTAAAAAATATATATAAATATATCAACTAGGTAACAGACAACAGCGTTGTAGTTTTGACAATGAACTGTAAAAAAAATTTAACTGTAAAAATGTAATCGTTTTAGACGCTTAGTAAATAAGAGAAGCTATGGGATTAAATTATTTTCGATGTTTTAAAAATAGTCAGCTCCTATTACTTTTCTCATAAAAAAATCTCTTTTAAAAAGCTTTTCTCAAAGACGTCTATGGATTACATAATAATTTATAAGCGTAAGATTATAACTACGCATTTCCAGAACATCAGGTCAACTAAGGTACCAGTTTGAAATTTAAAGAATTTATTATGTGTAAAATATCTCAACATTTATCCATATTTAATATTTATTCAGTAGTAAGGAGATTTATATAAGTAAGTACATCGTATACAAACATATTGCATACCTACTCATTTATAATAAATTGCATATACAAATATACCACACATAATATTTTAAAACGAACAAATAGGTAGTTTTTTTTAGAACTTAATATAATAACTAATAATGATACTCATAAAAACAAATGTATTTGTATCAGATACAATATTCTAAATACATATACGCGTAATAATTTAGAAATTATTTAGCAGATGATTTTCTTGAAAATGTTTATATATCTAAATAAAAATTTTAATGAGTAGTTTCTGAGTTATTAAAATGTTTATACTAAGAATAATAATCCTTGAAAATAGTTTTACAAAAATATAAAATGTGTGTAGTGTTATATATAATATATTTTATTAAATTTGGTTTAAATTACTTGGACCATTTTTACAAATTATTTATATTGATAAATAAATAGTAATTATAACATTTTAAACTCAAAAACTACTCGTCCAAATTTTGATTTAAAATTTAAAAGCATCAACATTTTCACAAAAAAATTCCTACTGAATAATTAAAATTCAAAATGGGGAGGGGATTCTTATTTGAAAAACAGAAGTTTGTATTGTCACAAAATCGTTCTTAAGTGGCACAAAAATCTCAAGTATTCAAAAATATTATGTTCAAGTGTATTTAATAATTCCAAAAATCAGAATTCAAATAAATATATAATTTAAGCATAAAAACAAGGCGAGCATACTTAAAAAATCCCCTTATTGCATGTATAAATTAATATGTAATAACCTGTTAACATAAAATAAAAATAAAAAGTTTTAAAAATTACAAATATTTAATAAATATAATTACTAATATGTGTTAGGCTCGATTATCGTATGCGTATTTTGACAATCATTAGTGTTTCTACAGTCGTATCGTATACTCGTAGATTTTTCTTAATTTCTTGTTACTTGTTGGGTATTATTATACGTATACCTACTATTAAAATAATGTCAATACACCTATAACATAAATTTTTAGTTGAATATTAAATGTTTATAATTTATTATTATGTACTAAATATTTAAATATTAATTGTTTATTAAGTGCGTGTGTTCGGTGACTGGTAATACCTTTTTTCAAAAATCAATTATATCAGCGATGACGACTTTTGTATAAATTGCACGCGTATTCCAGTTGCATAAACAATCACTAACATTTAATAAATCAATAGTGAGCTAATGGTCACTATAATATGATTTAGTGTCCCATTAAATGTCAGTTAACCATTAAATTAATCATTTTTTTATACAACCCGAGATTAACGTTTATATTTAAACTTTTAACGGCACACATTTCATTTACAAACAATAAAGAAATATACACCATAAATATCATCACATAGAATTTGTCACATCGGAAGATAATAATATATTATTTTTACATTTTCAACATTGACTTTCAGGTGGATTTTAATAAAATAATCATCAGTATGGTTCTTTGGAAGAAAATAGTTTTATTTTTGATATCGCTGTGTATGGTCGCGTTATGCGATTCGACATTTCAAAAACCATTGGACCCTTTCACATTACTCAGATACGACAAACGGACGCCTGAGGATCAGCCACCGAGCAATGAAAAGAACATATCGGTCGAATTCGACGAATACCCGGTCGGTACATCAACATATAAACGTTACCATAACATACCAAATAATTGAAAATATTTAACTACTTCGTCGGTGGTTATTAAATCTGATTACTAATGACTATATTATAGTATACATAAGAACTGTTAGAACTGCAAGATCGTTGTGTACACACTATATTTTGTATTAGGTTAGACGCCAGCTATAAAATAATAATCCTACATTCGTTGTTATTATTGTTATTATTATTATAGATATAATACTTAAATAGCATATTACGAGTATAGTTTTTTTTTGATTTTCATACCAGAAAAACCGCGGGTATAGGTTACTCACATCTATATATATACATTGGCACAGAGTGCAGAATATAACGATATAACATGTGCCTTTCGATTTGATTTATTTACAGAATCATAATATTATACGCTACACATTTAAGATTTTCTGGAGCTCGATATTGCAAATCTACTGTCGATATTAGATAATATAAGCCCATATAGATATCTATGTACCTACACTATTGTCTGCGTGTAGACACTGCATTTATGCGCAAGACGACTTCCACTCAAAGTAAACGCTGATTTTATATGAATTATTCAAATTGAACTGGTCGAGTATATAAGCGCTAACTTTGATGAAAATAGTGTAATTTGGCATCCTTTATACACAACTGTGATTTAAATAAATTGCTTATAGGCATTTTGATGAGGTATATATTGTTTATAAGTTAATCATATTAATACGATATTATATCAAATGATGTATCTATTCTATATGTCTATATGTCAGAGCCTACAATTTACAATTGTTCGTATTGCACGCTAAATCTTTAGCCCTACCCCCCACACGAATAATAATAATAACTTTTTTTTTTAAATTTCTCAAAAATAATATTGTTTTTTATATCTTATGGAACCATTAAAATCCTCCTTAAATACATATTTTTTATTAAAATAATACAAAATATAAAAAAAAAATGACAAACTACTTCCAAAGAAATTGAAGAATCATTCAAAATAACCATACTATTTTTCATCAACAAAAATTAGATGCTTTCAAATTTTGTAATATACGCTGAACTTTTTATATTACAAAAAGTATATGTCGTAGCGAGAGCCTACACGTTTTCTCAGGATCTACAAAATGCTTATATTCAATAAATGCAAATTTGATATGCTTATAATAAATATCCTTCTTTTTGTTAAAAAAAAATACCTTTATTTATAATTGCACATATATACAAAAATACAAACTTACCTACATATCTAAATATTATTAAATTTTCGCTCGATTATTTGAAAAATAATAATTTTAATTTTCTTTTTTCAAATATGGAGAAACTAAACCAAAATAAAAAAAAATTAACCCATAGTTATAAATTTATAACACAATGCAAATTGTACTTGTTTATCCATACGATTAAACATAAACTTATATTGAGGTACTCTATGCTTGATGACGACTCTATTCATTTAAAGCCATTTATATGAAACAAAATATTTGTATTGTTGGCATTTTACTAGAATATGTTGTACTTACTTAATGAAATAGTTTTGACATCTGTTTATGCGTCATTATGCACAATTACGTATGATCTTCATAGTTGTCAATTTATTTTTAAACAATATTATTTGGTTATTATACAGGTGATTGTGCCAAAGAGGACTGCACTATTGCTGGATAGACTAATGGTGGCATTACAAAAAGCTGTAGACGGAAATAATTCTGGAAATATGAAAGGATACTACCCCGAAAGATCGAATCCAATGAGCGGAGCTCCTAGACCAAGCCCAGGAGTGAGTAGCATCACTAAAGTATATTATTCGTAATATACCTAATATATTAATATCATATTAAATTTTAATTATTTCGGATATTTTTTCGTAATGTTGAAGATATTTTATATTTGTTTACACGAAAATAATTAGAAATAACATTTTGCCTATATTTTAACCTACATTTTATAATTCAGTCACATATTTTAACATATAAGCTTTTATATTTTATACAGCCTTTTTTATTCAGTACATATTTATAACTATATATCTTTATGATATATTTATTTTAGTATTGTTATTTACTATAAATTATCGTGTTAATATTTGAAATATATTTAAATTTAAAAATTAATCAAATTTAAAAAGTTATAATTAAATTATTGTTAGTGTAAAAAATTCTTTATGTTTAAAGAAAATCAGTCCTACCATTAATTTTTATAAATTGGCAGTAAATATTTAATGAATATATAAATATATGTAGACATCTTATTTCACCTACAAGTTTCTAATTTATTTTCGAAAAGGATATAATTTTGAATTCAGAAACCCGAAATTTTGTAAGCAAATAAAATTTAATGAAACCATGTGTGTATTTGTAAAGTATAAAATATAAATATACTCGTATAATATGATCAATATTATAAGTTAACTTAAATATTAATTGCTTTTAGTAAAAAAAATATAATTTCTTGGCCACATTAAACTATTTAATTATAGTGTTATAATTATTATCTGGCATATCAATTTCATCAGAAATCTGATATTTACATTGAATTGTATACTTTACAAAATGTATAAGATAAATTTAATAGAACGTATTTTAATTTTTAAAACCAAATATTTATTGATTATTTAAAGTAAAATTATCTTATTTTAAACAATTATTTTAGTTTATTAAATGTAAGATAAAAACAAAGTTGTAAACACATATCGTAAACAATTTTTTCCAACTCACAGCGCCTTAGATAGACAGTATCAGCGCCGGCGGGAGGTTTTGCGGGGCCCAGGGCAGATTTTTTTCATAGGCCCTATAAAAAATTAAGGGGAAAAAATACATTTTTTTCTATTTTACATAACCCCTAAAATTTATTTTTTATGTACACAATTAAACAAAGTATTAAACGTACACTTTTGAATGTGGATTTATTTTTTAAAACTACAAATATTACAAAATTTATAAACCTACGAGCCACCACTACAGACGGGACTTATATTTTTAATATTAAAAACAAATTAATTGAATTGGATTAAAAATTATTATATGCCATTTTAGGCGCGGGGCCCTGTACAGCTGTCCTTTCTGCCCCGCCTTTCCGCCGGCACTGGGTAGTATAGGAAATAATATTCAAACCGAATTTTCTTATTATAGAATTCTAAGAAATTTACTTTTACAATAACTATAGCTAAAATATTTTTAAGCTTTTAATGGCAATTAAGTATGATACTAATAGTTTAAATTTATTATCAATTGTATATATTAATTAGAATAGGTCGTATGGCATAAAATTTAATAAAGGTAAAACGAAAGGAAACGCCTTTGTTGGTAATATGAAACAATTTCGGCAGTGGTTTTCAAAAACCAAAAAATTAATAGTTTATCTCAATATAGATAAAAATTGACTCATATAGTATATAATATTATTATGCCTTTTATATTATCAATATTTATATCAATCTCAATGTATAATCATAATTTGTAATAAATTCTATGTGTTTCATAACTGTAATTTTATATAGTCTGTATATATTATTTTCCTTTCAATGGACTAGTCCCGTATACACAATATAATAAAAAATATTATATTAATTTAACATTAAAACTAAAATAAATTAAGTTAAGTTTTTAATAATAAAACTAATTTTGAAATACAACGAATTTAGTCATATTAAGTATATGATTAGACACATTACGCAATTCCTAGTCATAATCATTAAATTAATTTTCTTATTCTTTTTAACTGAAACTTCATAGTAAATTGTTTTATTGTTTTTTTTTTCAACTTCCATAAAAACCTCCTAGAGTCTAAAAATAAGTATCGTGTTTATTTTTCTACATCACGTTTCAAATAATGGTAATTTAATCGAAAACAAAGTCTTCAACAATTGCAAAATAAACTTCTTTATGAATTCAAATCTTTTTTTTAAAATCATATTATCAAAACAAAACTGAATAGACAAAACAATAATGTATTTTAAGTAAAAAAAATAACTTGCACTTTGTGGAGCATAAAAATGCTAAAAAAATTGTTGTTTGGACTTTGGTATTAGCATTGATTATATAAATACTAGTAGGTATACTAGTATTTATAATCAATTTATAATAATTTCTCCAGAAGACATTTCTCAAATATTTTAACGAAAGACGTTAGGTTTTTATTATTGCCTTATATGCATAAAATATAACAGATATTATATGTTATGAATTTATGAAATGTATTCATATTAAACTCGTATATGATTATATTATATTATAATTTACGATTTTAAATTATTTTATATTACAATTAATAGATTGAGGTATATAACTGATGCCTATTAAACTGGATATAATATTAAAGTAACTAAAAACTGAAATATTCAGCATTATGGAATGTATTCAAAATGCATTATTATTTATTCTGAAACCTGGACCCTATATTTCACGATCGTTCTACGTTGCTCAAACTTTAAACTGTTCGCATTTGATCAATATTTAATCAAGATAAAGTGGTGATTTATAGGTATTATTTTTTGAATAATAAAACAAAATAATATCAGTAAAATGTATATTTTTTATTTTATTTAGAAAACGAGTGTCCTTTAATACTATACTTTAAATATATATATATATATATTTTTTTTAATCAAGCAATTTAAATGTTACATAACATTGTTATAAATAATGACTGTTGCATACGACAGTCTTATACGTTTTTGCAGTAAAAAATGTATAGATACAATTTATTGCAGTAATGTACTAAAAATTACAATAAAATGTGTTTACCTAAAAAGTAAAAATAAATTTTTATACAGGTAAAAACTAAAAAAAGGTCGGCAAGTAGGTACCGCTCTGTTGTACAGTAGGTGTCGAGTGGATCACTTTCATGGATGTGTTAAATTTGAATTCAATGATATAAATCATTGTATACGATAAACGATTCTGAGCGAAAACGGTCTGCCTACATAACTAAGTGTATTCTACGATATTAAAATAATTCATTTTACTATTAATAATACAGTAGATTGAATTAATTTTTGCAGAAAACATTGCATTGCATTTGAAAATGTAATTGAATGTATAAAATATAATAATATTCATAAAAAGTTTCAAACACCCACAAAAAATATTTTTAAATTGCAACGAAGTAAATAATATCGTTATTCTTAATTTAAATATCTAATTTCGTTTAAATTTGAACCTAAAATGTCTATAAAAAATTTTTTTTAATATATTTTTTTGATATTTTGGTTACACTACTAAATACTTACGATAAACCTTGTTTTATATTTTCAATCCTTAATTATGAAAACTGAATATTTTATACATTTTTAACTAAAAAATAATTTAAAATGTACGATGATGAATTTCGGTCAAAATTTAAAGAAATGCTTATAAAAAAGAATTGTACCTATATATTTTTATTGTTTTTTATCTGCTATTTTAACAATTTATGAGGAATCTTATATTAAATTTCCAAAAATTTTGATCTAATGAATTTTTTTTATCGATATTTAAAAAAAATAATTAAAAAACCGAAAATTTTTTAGGCCAACAATTAACTCAAAAATTGTCAAAATGTTTTTAATTTTTTTTTCTTTTGTATAGAAAATAATAGTTTAAATATTTTGTAAAAATTTTAAACGTCTTCAATTATTCCTTTTTGAATTACATCAAAATATGAAAATCGTTCCCGTAGAAAATGAGTTAATATCCGATGCCTAATTTCAAACGCTCATAAAAAATTAATTTAACGTTTCAGTATTTTTTTTTTTTTAAGGTAGAAAAACTTTTAAAAATCCTTGTGTTAAATTTTTAAATCTTAAATTTAAATAGAAAATTTTTTATGATTTTTCTAATCAAAAATAACTGCAAAATGTCGTAATTTTTACATATTTTCTCGAAATTTCAAGTGTAGATACTTATAAAACACTATTAAAAACTTACGCTCAACTTTTTTTTTTTAATTTTCACTTGCAATAAGTTATGAAGAACATTGTATTATATTTTCAAGTTTTTTGACCAACTGAAAAAATTTTTATTTTCAATAATAAAAAAAAACCCAAAAATATATTGTGCTTATAAATAGTTCAAAAAAAGTCAAAATATTTTGAAAATTTTATTGTGTATAGAAAATGTTTATATAAACATTCGGTGAAAATTTCATGTGTTTACGGTTATTATTTCTTTTGTTACATTAAAAATAAAAATTCATTTTTTAAATATTTGCTTTGCTAAAAAAATTCCCATTTTTCCTAGAATTTTTTTTTTTTTGCTTTTCCCAGCGCATTTAAAAACTACTGGGAATTTTTTACTCTTGACCTCTCAAAGTACCAACTAGATTCACTTTTCTACCAGAAAAGATATCGATGAAAAAAATCGGAGCATTTTTATTACACTAAAACGTGATGACAGACACAAAAAAAATACGACATTGTAAAATCAATACATTCCTCGCTCGAAATCTAAAAAAAAGTAAAATTGCAGTAATATTTACATTAATTTTATACGATTTAATATTTTAAAGCAATATGCAATGAATTATATTATCTACATTCTATAACTATATCCAGTCGTGAAAACGAAATAAAACCCCGTCTCTCATTATAAAATAAATTAATCTCATTAATTATTTATAGTGAATGGTTTTATTTATATGAAGCATTAACTGAATTAATTTTTTTTTTTTTTGTTCATTTCTGAGTATTATCTAATTATAAATCTTATAAAAAAATATTGTATAATGAAGTGTAACTATTTCATTATGTTTATTTTCAGATGGAACTTCAGAGAAGAAATCAACAAAAAGGACGACTATACTGGAGGTGTTATTTCAACGCTGTATCCTGTTTTAAATAGAAGAAATAAAATCTGTAAACTATATATAATTTTTTTTTTTCATAATCAATGTCAGTTGAGAATATTATAACACCCTCATCTTCATACGCTTGTCTTTTTTTCAGCAATTAAAATAGATATTACCGTACTGAATATATTAGGTATTAAAATTAAATATACTCATAATTAAATATATTCATTATTCACAATAAATTGATAATAATAAAGTCCGTAAAACGGTTGTGTTATTTGAGAAATATAATTAAAATTCATTCAAAGTTGTATAAATACAAGTTTATGATAATATATACACATTAATATATTATAATAAGTATTAAGTATACTTTATTATATAACTCTGTAAATACTTTATATATATAGAGAAGAGAGAGATATTAGATAAAATATTATATTAAATGAATACATGTACTTGCATCACAATTTTATTTGGCATTATTTTCGCCATTGTAAAAATGATTTTAGTATAAAATAAGAAATTAAAAAATTAAATAAAATATTTATAGAGTATTAAAGGTTAAACTTCAAGATTCGTTTGGAATTTGAAATCCGATTTTACTTTATGAAAGTAATATAAATATTAATTTTCTTATGTTTTCAGTACCTACCTACATTAATGAAAACGCATTCAATAATCTTTATCTGCATTAACGGCCAAGTATACTATAATGTACATTAGTGCATATTACTTAATAATGTATTAATATAGGCTCACGCCGGGCTCACACTGACCTGAGCAAAGATATAGATAAGAGGATGAAATATAGTCAGTTACTCTTTCAGTTATCTACTTATTAGGTACTTATTCGTTAGTTATCTGCCAACATTTTTTTTTTATAGTATTAAATTAATGAAATTAAAAAATTAACATAGATACACCTACCCCTTATCTACAACCTGTAATGATGTAGAAATAATAGTTTAATTAGGTAGGTGCTCGATATTTTTGAATAACTAATAAACTATAGTTAAATATAGAAAAAAACATTTACGATTTACCAACTAAATTAAAGTTATGCAACTAAAATTGATTTTTTATTTTATTAGACTATACTATAAAACTGATGGACTCAAAGAATTTTATCACAATTAACATTTTAAAATCACAAAATTTTAATTTCAATAATCGTGGTATGAACTATATGAAATAGAATACAATTTTGAAATTCTAAAAGAAAAATAAAAGTACGTCTAATTGAACAGTATAAATAATTTAGATAAAATTCATATAATATGATCATGTAAAATTGTAAAGTCATAATAGTTGTACTTATGTGTATATATGGAATGTATACCTACCTGTATTACTAATTACTACCTATTGTTTCATTTTAATAATTATTTATAAAACTTTCCTTAAAAATGATAAATAAAATCATGATAATAGTTTTATAGTTTAAAATGTTTAACTAATAATTATTCGTACAATTTCACTATTTCATATAAAAGTAAAATACAATTATAATTTTTTTACAACATAATAAGTACACTTAGTACAGTTAGAGAATACTTCCATTCTTAGAACTTAATTTGTTCTTTTCGCTTGTCAAATTTAAAAACAACTTTGATGAACCTGCACTATGGCATCAGTATGCCGTTCTTTAAGCTTATGCGGGTATTTATATACAGGATGATTCGTCAAGCATGTTCATCCCCATTATTTCTTTTAGTAATGAATTTTATAAAAATTCCAATTTTTAGTGTTTTTAAGAATACCTAATGAACATATTTTTAAATATTTATAGATATGTTATACTTACTATTTAAGGAGTGTCCTTTACCTAACCTATGGGTTATGGTGAAATTAACTGACAACTTTTTTTATATTAAATATGTCGTTTTTTTCCATATAAATTAACAATTTATCAGATGGATAATATTTTTAAAAGTGGTGATGTATCTACATCAAAACTTTAACTAGTATTATATTTTAGCGGCCATTCATAATCTCAATAATTAGCTTTAACAAATCGTCTATAGGTCATAATCATTTAACACCTATGTAAACTTTACAATATAATTGTATACAGGTAAGTATCATTTTTTATTAAATTAAACTAATAAAGAAAGAACAAGTTGTTTTTATGTTTTGTGTAAAACTTCATTATATTATGTTTTACTTTTATTTGAACTAAACATTTTTTGGAGTACTTACTGCCTACTATTTATACTGCCCTGCTATAAAGATGTGCAGTAACTCTAAAAAATTTAATTATGGGAAATCATGTTTAAAGGTTTTTTTTGAATTTTGACCGGGAAGTTATTAATTTTTGATAATTTTTATTTATAAATCATTTTTTATATATTTTTACCATTTTTAACATTTTAAAAGTGTTACTGCATTTTTTCCTTTGGAAATAACCTATATTAAATTTACAAAATGCAGTAAATCCATTCCTATGATTCTTAATTTTTATATTATCTGCAATTTGCAATAGCCTTTGACAGAAAAATTAAGTCAAATCAAAATTTGTTTAAGTTGATAATCTTTTCCCAATAAAAAGAACCTATTAATTATATTTATAAAATTAATTAATTATTTAAATACGAGAAACTTAAATTAAAATATTATAATACTTAATAAAATAATATATCGGTTGACTGGTAAATTTAACAAATAAACTAATTAGTAATAAAGCATATTATTTCTTTATTTTCATTAACAAGTTAACAATTAAAATAATTATTTCTGTTCATCCTTACAATATATAAATAGGTAAAATATAATAATAATAACAATAAAAATAGTAAATAGATAGTGACTTGTATTGAGATTCAAAAGTAGATTAATAATATTATAATCACACATTTTTATAGTGAATACTGATTAAACACTGATCGTTTAATATTTGTTGTTACTAAGTTTTTGCCAGAATGGTTTCCTATTTTTTAGCAAAACTTGTTTTAATTTGTCAAAGATATCTATTTTCATGGTTATCGGAATACCACATGTTCAGATGGTTCATTTATGTGTGCTAATATGAGAGACTTTTTTAGATGTGTTTTATTAAGAAAATCTAATATCTATTAATCATTTTTTCATAGGTCTATTTTATAGAATAAATTTAAATTATTTTTTTCAGCTCTAATCCCTACGATGTATCTTAATAAAACTCTATTGGCGTTCTTTGATGTTTTCGGTTGAGATTTGTTATCTTTTCAAAAATAAAAGTCCTCAATTTGTTTCACAATTGTTTTCACTTTTTTAGTATTTTGAATTGCATCTGCGTAGTCATTAAAGTCGTAATTTTTTTTTTATTAAATTTTCAACATGATATTGTATGGAATTCGTGTTTCGTGTTGTTTTGTTATCAACCGCCAAAACAGTGTGATAGTTTCAATTTTGTCAGTTGTTAGATTTATCAATCTTAAAGTCCTATGTCATGAAGTATAATAAACCACATTTAGAAATTTAGAATCATCTAAATCTATCGATATTATTTCCTTAAACTATGTTATTTCAAAAGGTGATGTGCATCCTAACATAGAGTTACGGCACAGAACAAAGTTGTTCGAACACAGAATATTACTAAGGCAATATGTACCTAGTAAGAGAAAGTAAAGCTTTTAGGAATCTGATACTTACGAAATAATGGAGTAAATCCATGCACTTGCTATTTTTCTTCTTAGTTTAATATGGCCTTACTATTTTATAACTCTATTTGCTTATTATTTTACCTGAATTATAGAATATCTTTGGAGTTACTACATAAAAAAGTCGATTTTCATAGGATTTATAGTGAATTTTACTGCATTTTAGTGGCTTGGTAAAAAAAACACGGAATGGTTCAATTAATAAAAATATAATTTAACCTTACTTTTCAAAATTTTGGAGCTACTGCACTTCTTGGTAGCAGGACAGTAATGCAACTATTATATTTTCAAAAATGAAAAATTTTAAAAATAAAAATCATAAATGAAACTTGAAAAACCGAATAACTTGCTTTTGATGTTACGCCATACATGCGTTTAACTGTATAGGTTTTGAGTGTACTTCGTCATCATTGAATAAGACGTGTAATAGACGTGTTCAATTTAAATTTAATGACATGTGGTGGAATTTATAAAACCGTAGTATAAATAATCAATCAAAATCGTATTTGTTCCTTAAAAAAACAGACTGAAATAGTCAATTAAATCTGAAGAAAAGCTATTCTTTGCCAAATATCTACATGTATCCATAACTTCTATGCTCACACTATAAAAGCATTAAACTATATTTTATAAGCTTATCAAAAAACAAAAATACCACTAGATTGTATTTTATTTTATATCGTACAATAAGCTTATGACGAATCCCTCGGATTACTAAGGAAAATCCTATTTTACAAAAATAATTGGTAGGTATCAAATTCTGGTTGATATATAGTAACTAGTAATTAGTAACTATAGTAACTAGTAAGGTCCTAAACTAGCTCCTCGCTATAGGGCTGTTATAATTTTTTTAGATTTTTAGTGGAAAGGTTTACAATTATCTGTTTTTTTAGTATTTGAATAAACTTTTTCTAATATAGAAAAATGTTCTAATCATTAATTTCTAAGAAGGTTTCTGGTAGTAAATTTATCTGTACTAAGGGAGTCAAAAGTACAAAATTCTCAGTACTTTTTAAAATAATTAAGAAAAACAAAAAAAAATTATTACCAAAATAATTGTTTGTTAATCCATGATTATTAAAGTTACTTTAGTAATCAAATATATATTAAAAACTAGGTACTAGATAATGTAAAAAATGATACATAAACAATAGTGATATTGTATGAAATAATATTATAACTACAATTACCCTACTGGTATATGTGATATTTTTTAAAATATTAATATATCTATAAGTATATAAACATATAATAAATTATCATTAGAAATATATGCCAACAGTCTGTTTATGCTCAGAATCGTTTTTCATATGCAATAATTCATTGATTTAAATATCGTTGAATTCAAATTTAATATTTTAACATATCCTTTACAGTAACTTATTCAATGCAGTTGCGCAATTAGGAACAACTTTTAGGGGAAGGCACTTAAAGCATTATCTGCATTTCTTGACAAATGCCAGTCTTACATTTATTTTTAATATTAGGTACCTTAAAAAAATTAAAAACATTCAAATCTAATTTTTTTTACAAATTATTAAATAAAATTAATTTTGTGAATTTTTGCCTCAATGAAGATTTATTTTTAAATACTTCCCTAGAATTAATTTCTTTTGCATAATGGCGCATTCTTATGTTGATATAACTATTACTTATAGCTATAAACAAACT
>JACXSJ010001129.1:0-65280 GCA_014851325.1 Pentalonia nigronervosa
TTGTGCTAGTTTCATACTCAAAATTCCTCGTCCGCCTCATAATTACACTACGGTTGCTAACAATCTAAGCCTTCCTACTTTGGCTGAACGTATAGGCTAGTTCTGCAGGCATTAGGTTTTTTAAGGGTTTATGGTTTTTAATTAAGTCTTCCGAACTTCTCTCGTTTATTTCTTTTGAAGTATCTCAACGATTTACTCGATCCACTGCACCTTTTTATATTCCACATATCATCACCGACTATTTTGCAGATGAACCGCGAAGAAGATTAACGAGAAACACCAATGTAGGACCTAACATTCGATTTTAAATTTTATTTTGTATACCTTGGATTAAATCCCTCACATTCTAATTCTGTAAATAATGAATCCTTATTTTCTAATATTAAATTTACCGCCTTGTACTATATTTTTGATATTTTATCGTCTATAACTAATTACAAGCTGCACATGCTAATGTAAAAGTTGGTCCAGCCCGTAAAATAAATAAATAAATGTTATCGTTGAAGAGATTTTATAGACATTACATAATATAATATTTGACAAATTTTAAATGCCATTTAGTAAACGTAATAATTTGAGTTGTCGTTTTTATAGACGATTCAAAAATTAATAGGTATTGTGTGGGGACATGAAATTTTTACTAATCATTTATAATATTAGTATATATTTTCTAGACATTGGTATTAGAATTTTAAAATTATTTTGACTTTTTAAGTGCTCTTATTATCAATCTAGATCAAAATATCCAAACTAAAATATCCAACGGTAAAAATACCCACGGACAAAATATCCAATTTTAAAAATTTAGAAAAACATTTTTATAAATTAATATTTGGAAACGTCGGAAAAAAAAATCTTGCCTATGTTTTTTTTTTAATATTTTTAAACTGATATTGTAACGACGGGATGAGGAGCCTTGTATTAAATTTTCAAACATTTTGAGTAAACGAATAAAATTCTAGAAATAAAAAATTCTATAATAAAATAGAAAATAATATAATAGTAATTGAATTTTAACCAGGAAATTTCATGAGACGCCACGCCATAATCTATACGTATCTGTATATTGCTTACATTATCGACAAGTGTGAGTCACTATAACAATTTTATTGATTATTATTTATTATTATTATCATACACCTAGACGGTCATATACTACATTTAATGTCTAGTTTTCAAACTCGGACAAATTACAGTTATCATTTAATACGTCATTATTGTTTTCATCGTCATCAACGTCGTTCGGTTTTCATGTTAACGTGTTAACGTAGTAGTGTTATTTATAAATTTATTAAAAATTAAGTTAAATTGTTAGTTTGGAAACTAACATATAATATATGTTAGTTATATATGTTAGTTTATCGACATATTATGTCAATGAAATGTTGTTATTTTTTTAGTAAAATAGCTTTAAAACGGAATATAAATTTCTGAATTTCGGGAAAAAAACGAAAAAACCAAACTGATAATATAAATAATAAATATTATATAATACAATTTTAGTATAATTACAGAATATAATATACAATCTATTTACTGTATTATCAATATTTTTCTATGGTGTTATAAACCTGTGTACCTTGGTGTACCTGGTATTTTATAAAAAAAACTACAAAATAAGATGTACTTTTCTTAGTTTGTGAAATAAACCTAAAACCAAACCAAAAATATTCCTATTGTTTAAGTATCTACAAATAATATTTTTAAATTACAAAAAAAAAAAATAACCAAAATCGTTGTATTGTCCGTTTAAATAATTCATTACATACAAATTCACAAAAAATATATTTTTTGAATACAATACCTATAAACTACTTATGAGAAATTGTTTTGAATTTTTAATCCTTAGCTACAAAAACTGAATATTTTATAAACTGATAACTACAAAATAATTTGAAATTTTTGAGATTTTGTTAAAATTCAAACTTTAAATACTTATAAAAATTTCTTAAAAAAAAAAAATCGTGCCTTTAATATTATCTTTAGTATCTTTAATATTATCAAACTGCTATTATAATAACTATTTTTGAAAACTACTGAGAGTTTTCAATTATGACCTTGTAAAAGTACCAACTAGATTCACTTTCCCTCCAGAAAATATATTTAAATTAAAAATTGAAATATTATTTGAACTACTCATTGTGTATACAAATACAAAAAACGAAAAAAAACACATATCATTGTTTAATCAATACATTCATCGCTCCACTCAAAATCTAAAATCCAAATAATATTAAATTGTGTAGTTTAAGCTGGAGAATGCAATCTAATCTGATTTATAAACTAAAAAATGTAATATCTATATTAGGTTAAATTATTTTTTAAACTATTAATATAGTCATTATTATTGATGACTATTGATTTGTTTTATAAATATTTGATATACTTATCTTAATTCCTGAAAAAAAGAATAAAACTAAACTAAAAATATTCCTATTGACCTATTACAATCAAATTTATTATTAGACATTAAAATATTATATAATTATTAATGTATTTATTAATAATTTTATTCAATTTATTCCAAAGATTTTTATTTCTTCAATTTACAAAGGTTTTATAACATCTAACCTAGCAATATAGTTTATTATTTATATATATCTGTGATTAAATAATATTCATTATTTATATTATATTAATTTTTTTTTATTTTTATTAAGAAAATTTACAATCTGTACAAATACAATACAATAGGCAATTTTGAATAACATAGATTAAATTGACATGAGTATCATGATAAGGAAGCAGCCCATTGGTTACACCTCTTTAATTTAGTTGATATCTACACCATTTTCGCTTGAGATTATATTAATTATATTATCATTTTGGTTTTTTGGGGTTTTTTTCCCATGGTTTTATTTTCCTTGGGTTTTTCCGTACATCTAAATTTCTCCATTAAGTTGTTCTTAAAAATATCAAAAATACGTTTTCACAATTTTTATTCAATGATTTTTTTTAAAAAGATTGTTGTTTTATTTATACGAGGTGCGGCGTAATAGGGGACTTACATATATCAAAATATAATCATTGATGCGTAATCAGACCGATTCAATATTAAAGTGGTTTATCTCGTCCTGGTTATTGGTACTTAGGTAATTAATAAGGTTGACCGGTAAATAACGGGGTTTTGTTATAGAGGCTTTCAAAAACGCCTAGTAAGTTGTGAGTGACTTCAACGCACAGGGCATTTCGCATTCTGTTCGGTTTATATCAAAATGAAAGTGTCGCTGAAAACGATTTTGAATCGGGCAAACAATTTATGGACAACAGAATGTGCAATGCACTAAATTAGTTTTTGAATAGTATAATAGTATATTATTTAATAATTACAAGAGTGATAATTTAAAAAAAGAATTTGGTGGTGTTTTTGTAGACATTTTTTTTTTCATTTTTTCAGTCTAATGTGGTAATTGGAAAAAAAAATTAACGGTAAATTTTAGTTTTTATTTTTAAATACATATGGCCATGCTATTATTAGAATTTATCACTAGGGTTCGGGGCTTATTACACACAAAAATTGTAGGAAATATGCACAAAAAAAAATGGAACTGACTTTTTTTTTAATAACAATTAAAATATTTGATTTATTGACAACAACAACAACTCTATAAACATTATATCACTCTGTATGGTTGATTTTATTTCTTTATTTTTCCTATTATATACTCAAACTGATTTATGATATAGAGCTACAGTAGGAACAATAGGTATTTCCCTATAGTTGCCCTGTCCGATAACAGTAAAAAAAAGGTAGAAATGTGGGTATTGCTCTGTTGTACAGTAGTTGTCTAGTGGATCACTGTAATGGATGTGTTAATTTTGAAATAAATGATAGGAAATCATTGTATACGAAAAACGATTTTGAGTGAAGACCGTTTGCCAGCCAACATTGCTAAGTATATTTAATGATATTATAAGTAATTCATTTTACTATTATTGTACTGTAGGTTGAATTAATTTTTGCCGGAAACATTTGAAAATGTCATTGAGTGTATGGAATGTCATAAAATACTTATATGTGGAACTGGTATGATAAATTGTAGTTGTAAACTTATTAAAATAGTATTATCATTCAAATATTTAGGAGTGACAATAGATTTTAACTTAAAATGGTCAAAGCACATACAGAATATCAAAAATAAAATGAGGAGCTTAACTGTATTATTTTACAAAAAAATTTGATTACTTGATAAATCAATTATAAGACAAATTTACATGACACTGTATAATTCTATTCTATTATACGGCATAACATGTTGAAAAGGCACTAACAGAACAAATATTAATACATTCCATATTATACAAAAAATTATTGTAATGGTAGCATACTCCCTACCATTAAAATACCTATCAGAGGAATTATTCAACCATACTAATATATTATCTGCTTATAAATTATACATTAGGAAAATTTCAGTTAAATCCATACAAAACCACACACTCAATGCTACAGAAATAATAAACAGAAGAACAGGTAAATACATTAAACTGTCATATATTTTATTAACTATAAATAATTCTAAAAATTCTCCCAATTGCATGGGGAAAACTATTTTCAACAATTTAAACAACGAAGTAAAGAGTCTAATAAAAAAATTATGTGAAAGTCAATCCAATAATACCAATGATATCATTAATAAAAATCCAATAAAAAAGGCAATAAATAAAATAGTTAGTGATTTTGATAATAATGTGTGTATCAATAAAATTATAAAACGTCTGTACGTCTAAACATAATATCGTATAATATATACCTAAATGTAATATTGATGTTAAATTTTGTTTCTAAAGTATCTATTTATTATGTTATGTTTATTTAATAAAATCATATTTTTATTTGTATACGTTTTTTACTATAAAACAAATTGTAATATCGTTGAACTCCGTATACCAGATACGAGCTTATAGCTCAGTTGGTATGCGTATCAACTATCATTAATGTATTTATCGTAATTATTTAATTGTAAATGTTTTGGCTGAATAAATAAATAGATAAAATAGGTAGGTATAGTATATAAGGTTATTCAAAATATTCAAATAAAACAAAACCAAAAACAAATCAATAAAAACTTATTGTGTGTGATACTGCATGCAGTTAAAATTCTGGTAAAATTTTGTGTCCTTTGATTTCCAAACAGAGGTTTTTCAGTATTTTTTCACAATGTGGTCATTTTCTTTTATTACTTGATATCTGAACTAAAATTTTTTAACACTTAGATAATGTATATAAGTACAGGATGATTTTTTTTTAAAATATAAATGCCTGGCCATTATTTAAATTACTATAGGTAAGCATTTATTAAAATAATAAAGTAAAAAACATAAAGCTTTTTTTACATTTTTTTAGTCATCCGCTACTCTGATAGTATTTTTCATTAGTTTAGTTAAAGTTCATATATATAATTATATATTCTCTATTCTGGGTTTCAAAAATAAAATACTATAGAATTAATAACATAACTGTCAAAACTTAATATAGTTAATTTTTATAAATTATTTAATAAAAGAATTGGTTTTTTCTGTGGATATTTTTTCTACATTCGTCTAGTGTACAGGAGATAACAATAAGTCTATACAGAATAGGTACCTGCCTACTACCTACTTTTGTAGGAATTACAATTTATCATTTCCCCTCGCGTAATCCCGGCACAGTGGCACGTAATCCTCATCAGTTAACGGAGGACACGTTTCGCCGGACCGGAAGTGAAGAGGCTCCGAATTATATGCGAACACAATAGACACATTTCGCCAGAATTTCATCACATCGAAGACCATTATTCGCACTTACTTGCTTATATTTTATACACACTCACTGCAGGCGGCGACGTTAAAACACTTTTTGATCGACAACGGACTCGGAGAAAATGGCTGAGATTAGTGCGACTATACAGAACTGACAGACAGCTCGGATATATAAATAATAAAATGTATTGCTAGCTCAGTAAATCAAGAAAAAAAAAATCCCCAAAAATAACTAAGATCTACTAATATTTTTGGTCAGTATATATAAGACAAAGTTAGCGCCATTCCGCAAAAGTTTTTGGATAGTGGTGACTGACCAACTTAGATCTAACTGTCAAAAATAACTATAATAAAAATATAAAAAAATATAAAATTATAAAATCTTGGTGAATCAGTTTGTTATAAAAAAATTATCAGTTAGCTTACGTATGTTGTTATAGACACAGCTGACAATAATGCTCTAATGCTATTATATTATTTTTATTTTGTCTTTTAACTATAATACTTTTAGACGGATTTTTACAATTTGATTGTGTTCTCTTTTTTTGGGTATTTTTTTTAAGGACATTATTGTGGTTAACGTGCATTTTTTGATAATTTATAACATTTTGGAACAGTTTATAGGGATTTTAAATCCGGGCCCTAATTATTGCCTATTACTATTTTTATACATTTTAATTAAGTTATTATTATAATATTATTATACATAATAGGCTATAATATGCTATAACTACTATATATTGTACTGTAATTTACAATTTAAATTATGGTTTGGAGATTTTTTTTCAAAGATTTTTTTTTGTGATTACCAACTCAGAATAGCTTGGAACTTATTGATGGAGGTGGTGGAGGTCTAGTTCGTTCGAACACAGAAACTAAATTATGATTCATAATAGTAAATAAAATATTATTAAACACCTACAGTCTAAAAGTCATGTGGCATTTCAACTTGGACATATCTTAGAGGTACTATAAAATAGTTTTTTTACAGTCACCCAGGCCTAAGTATGCCACTAGCTGACTCATGATAATAGATGAATTTAGTATTTATTACTAGTACTACTTTGGATTATTTTTATAAATTATAAATATTGATGGATCAATAAAATTTACTAAATAATTTTTTTATTAGCATTGCCCTTATTATCGTGGAACTATTATCCTCAGCACATAAAGTTAAATAACTCAAAAACAATTCGTTCGAATTTTTGACACTTCAGCATTTTTAGAAAAATTATCCGTTAAATAATTGACATTAATTAAATCTAATCCTTTTTATTTGATAATTATAAATTTATATCATCACAGGACACTTCTTAAGTACCTAGTAGTACAATAAGCTTCGAGAATTTGAAAGAAATATGGTCTTTAAAATATGTATCTATTAATATATATTAAAATTTAAAAATTAGAATTTGAACAAATTTTTATTATCAAAGAAAAAATTGGAGGTGAGCATGTTAGGCGATTCACCCTGTATACTATTACTATTTGAGAGGTTTTGTTTCTGCAACAGCTTTGAATAGTGTCAGCAACTATTGGTGACTATACCTATATATTATACGGCGCCTGTACATCTGTATAATATTATTTTATATACGATAAACCCATCACTGATTACTGGCTACAATAATAAAAAATGATTATAATATTATTATTAATATTTTTTACATATTATATAGAATATTAAATTTGGTCGCAGAGATTATAATAAACAATATACTGGGCGGTGCGCTGAATCAAGTAAAAATGAAAAAACTGTATATTTAATAAAAATGTTTAAAAAAAAATTGACTTACGTAATATTTCTTTCATTCTTCATATTTAAATGGTTTGTAATATTTCTATTATTTAATAAAATATATTTCTATAGAAAAATGTTGTTTTTAATAACATAAAATGAGGCGTAGCCGATTTTGATTAAAATTGTAGCCTATCATTTTCGGCTGATTCACTTTTCGAGCAAAACAAAACGTTTAATAAAAAATATATAGAAATATATAAAAATATAAAAATTTTAGGTATATATTTTTATTAATATAAAACATATTATAGGAAATTATTAAATATATAAATTGTATAAAATGTGTATAATATATATATATATATATATATATATATGTATGTATAATATATAAGATTAGTCGTTATATTTATTGTTAAAGAGTTTTTATATTAGGTACACTTAATAATTATTGACAAAAATTATATAATATTATTATTTGTTTACATATTATTATACACATTTTATACAACTTATATTTTTTAGTAATTTTTCATGTATTAAAGTATATAATTTATTAAAATTTATGTTTTGGTCGAAAAAGGAATCGGTCTTTTTTAAATTTAATCAAAAAGTATCTCGCCCATAACATGATGTGAAAATAATATTTTCAAAAAAGTCAAAACTTTATAAAATAGTGAGTTGTTATAATATTTCTTGGAATGACGAAGTATTTATGTGAATAGATAGGTACTGTAAATAACTAGACTGATTAGCTTTTTTACATGTTTGTAGTGTTATCGGTGATTAATAATTATAATTTGATATTATTATTTTTTTTTGTAATAATAAATTAATATATTTAAATTTGTTGTTCTTTTTTCCGCGTTGTTTTTACCGATTACCACAAAAATCACCTGCACTTTTCACGAGAAACGAAAAAAATAATTATCAGCTAATTTCTGTATACTATATTTTTTTCACGCATGATGAGAAAATAATATCGCACATCTAAAATAAGACTACTACAACTCAAAATTTATGAAATTTGAGTTATTACTATACTTTTGAATAGTAAAAAATTAGCTTTATGTAAAAACGTAAGAACGCCATATTCAATATCATTCTTCATTTTGTCACCAAAAAGATGTGTCAGTATTGAATTATTAAATTTTTAGATAATTTTCAAAGCAACAGAGCCATAGTATTTACTTTATATGGCAGTATAAATTTTAATTTTTCCAATTATCACTGAAGTCAAAATTCAAGACTAGACAAGATATTGCAGCTGTAATATGAAATACATTAGTCTTGTATTTTCAAATCGAAATGTTTTATTGCCATCGTGTCTCAAAATATAGCAGTTTTGCATTTACTTAAAAATGTGTAAAAGGCCATCAGTCTGACTTTTTTGTGCTTAAGAGAGTACTTCATAGTATTTAAAAAAATCATATTGTTTAAAGTATATGTTTGCGTGCAGGTTTACAGCTTTAATATGTCGTCGCTCGTAATCCGTCGCGTCATGTATCTTATTCATCAAAATATATTCTTATTGGCAGTTATTTTTAATTTTTAATGGTGGTATATCATTTGCTAACCAAGGTAATGATCTACCAAGAAATTTTCTGAGTTAAGCCGCTTGCTCTTGACCACAAAAATTCAATGGTCTGATCTTATCCCCAACGTCAGGGTTTGAACAATCAATCTGTATGGGTTAAGTTCTAGTAATCGCTCCCATCACCTCATTTCGTCATCCAGTACAGAAATATATCCCTCACCATCCAACCATTACCGTGGTTTTACACGACATCTATCTCTCTTTAGGAAAAGCATAATTATATCGTTGTCCCGTCTCCGCATTGATCACACACTATTTCCTTCTCATTTCCTTAAACTTTTATTCAATGACCCCCTCTTCACACTCCACAACGACCCTATTGTCTGTGACAGTAGCCATCTCATTTTCATGACTTCATCTGTCCCAGTTTGTCAACACAACGTTACTGCACCTACTGTTTCTTTTTATATCCTCCGACATTCCTTACTGATGCCCAAAACATTTTTTCAAATCAAAAAAAAAAAAATGATTAAACTTAACTTAAGTTTTATAAATTATATATCTCTTCTTTCTCTTGTACGTAACTTCTATTTTTTATTGTAGATGTTATGTAGGTATCTCATTATCTAAGTGTCAAAACTAATTGTTAAAACAAAGTTTAAATAAAAAAAGAAAAAAAAGCCGAGCTCAACTTTTGGACATGTCATGACACGACAAATAATGTATACCCGTGGGCTTTACACACGATATTTATATAAAATAAATGACATAATAGTCTATTATTACTCCCGTTTTTTATTCGCGCGCCGACCAATAATATCTAATAATTGACAAAAAATCGTTTGATGATGTTCGCGCGATACCGATGACGTGTGCGCACTGCAAACTCGTTCTAAACCCGGTAAGCGGTTAGCAGTAATGTAATGCAATACATAATATGGTAATTCGAGAACCTATATCGTACACAGCTCGGATCTGTATATAATGTTTGCGGCGCTTTTTGATGTAAACCGTACGACCACCTATATAGACGCTTATTATACTGAAATCGAAAAAATTGACATTTGAACCTTTTACCAATAATAATAATAATAATAATAATATATAATATCATCGTTATCCGCCGGTGGCGGCGTAAGTATACTTAAGATAATGATTATTATTATTATTACATAATACTTGTTTATTACAGACAATAATATTTTTTTTTTTATCAGCGTTTCAAAGTATTTGAGTATAACACTGCTGCAGTATCTAAATACCCACTTAATACTTTTATTGGTGGAAATGACGAATACTATAATTATTTTATTATCAGTTCGATAAATTTTATTTTGAATAACTCGTTATTGGAACCTAAGTAGAGGCACCAACCCAACCTATTGAACATTGATACATCGTAATTTAGTTTTTTTGGACTATTATTGTGGTGATAATTTCGCGATTCACGATAACGAATTTTAATTCAATGTAAAATTGTCAAAATTACAAAATGTGATTCCAAACAGAATTACACAAATATTATAGGTAATTTGGTATATTATATATAATTTGCGGTTATACTTATATTAATTCGAAAAGTTTTAACTTTTTTTGAAAAAATTTATATTTTATGTTTTTTTAAATGTTTGTTTATTTAACTCGTTTAAATTTAAAGACTTACATAATTGATTAACTACGTTCGTTTGAGATTTAATTTTATGTAATATGAAGTTTGTATGAAGCACAAAAAAAAATTCTGCTTTGAAATAAGAAATTAAAAATGTATATTTCCATTAAAAAAAACTAAAAAACGATGACGTTAAAAATTGAAAACAAATATATTTTCAAAAAAAAATAAAGTATAGATAATTCAATAAATCACACATTATTATATTATAAAAATATAAATAGAATTTTTTTTCTTTAAATTTGTGTGTAATTAAAATTATTATTTGATAGGTGCTCAAAAATATTTATGTTTAAGATAATATTTTAAATATATACGTTTTCAAAGATTTTTACAGATTGTTATAAATATAAATCTATAGATATCATAGCCTGGGGCTTCGATTCCTCAAAACTAAAAATCTGTCTGTTTTTTTTTTCTTTCGAAGGTGGTAATATATTTGGGGGGCTAAGACTACCAAAGCCCACCTCCTCCCCGATTTTCGCCAATGGTTAAAGCTGTCATAGATTCAAATACTCGATTTATCGAACAAAGGTATTACATTTTTTTACGCACATTTTTGATCGAAGTAGATACATATATATATATATATATTATATAATATCGAAGAAAGTACTAAGAAGCCTTTTAATGGTAATTTTTTCTGACGTTACGTGTAAAAAATTAACCTTTTTTTAATTATTTTATTTTTTTGCGTGCCATGGATTAGCCATCCTTAGTATATATGCTTCCATTGTCTTGACAAACCCCATTGATGTAGAAAGGATCTCGATAAATTTCAATTTCAATTTTCCAGTAAATTTTACGAAAATTAACTCAATGGTAGTATAATAAAAGATACCTAATACACGTCAAACATGCTGCAATACTTCGCGGTAGTTCTAATTATACGAAACCGTTTAATATATTATGTTTATTGCGGTCATTACAATTAACTATATTTAAATACGTGTATACTTACTTATACAGGTACTGATTTTTCGGTTGTTTTCGATACCCGCCGAGTGTTCTTTATTTTTCAACAAATAATAAAATCTATTTCTGTAACTATATATGCCATATTGTCATAATAATGACAGTTATTCACTCGCGAATATGTTTTTGTAACACTCTATGTTCTATAGTTTTATAGCATTTCAACGAACATTTTTTTTTATCATAGTGATTTTTTAGGTTTTTTATTAAATATATTTTTTTAATATTCATACATTTTACCATAGATGGCTGCAGCAAATAATATTTTATTAAATGTTCGTATGTAAAATATATATGATAAACATTTATAGAAAAAAGTATACAGCTACACTGTTTCTGAAATTAAAAATATAAGTGGTTATAAAAAAAATAAAAAACAGGAAAAAAACAGTGAACAGAATATTTTTTGTTCTATTGAGTGTCATAAAGACAATAAATCTCTTTCAAAAACATTAAAATTGACTTGGAAAATTAACCGTCACGTGCAATATACATAATATATAAATAAGTAGGTACCTATTTATACTATACATAGTACGCTGTATACCTATTGCACAATATTTTTTACCAAACGATGAAGTTTATCTAATCGTCGGTTTTTTTTGCTTCAACTAACCGTAGGTATACATTTTTACATTCATAAACAAATTGATAACATCCAATTTATTCTCTTTCGATATTGAGAACAGTTAAATTTGACAATCAGTATTGCAGTTAACTATTAAAATGTATTCAAATATATTTATGTATTAATTTTTCATTTAATTGCTCTGATTTTGAGGACACTGTAAACAGAGGATTTGACATAACTGTTTAAAGCTGCTGCACGAAATTAGGAGAGAATCGAATCTCGATATCTCGAATTCGAAGTTTTTCTTATTTTATATACGTAATACAATTATGTACATTGCACACCAGCGAGGAGTATTGTTCATGCGATAAAAATAAAGCTTCAACAGTAAATATGGTGTCATAAAATATATGTTTCGATTTATTTTTCGTATTTTTTGTACAATAAATAATATATCTCTTTTAAAAACACGTAAGTATTGTACAGGCGAAAAAAAACATAATATAATAAAATAAAAATAAATGAAGTGAACATAATATTATATTATCGGTATACACTTTATTATAAAATACTTATTGATAAAGTACGGGGAAGTGTGTGAGGAGGGAAGGAAGGTTTGGGGACAATCGCCTGACGACGATCAAAATAGGGACATTTCGATTTGGTTTATAGCTGTATCGAGCGCAGTGCCGTATAACTGGCCCGCCTACTCGCGAGAATATTATATTAAAAGACTAATTTTAATAATAGTAATATTATAATAATGATAAAAATAATAATAATAATAATAATAATAAAAATAATAATAATAATATTAATAAATACATAATGATATGGCCGTTCAACAATTTGTCGGGCCGTTTAATTGAATAAAGACAAAAAAAAAAAAAAAAAATAAAAACATCATATTTAGACGATTAGTAAAATAAGAATGAATTTTATTATTTTAATAATAATAATAATAATAATAATAATAATATTTTTTATACCTCAGAAATAAAGAAAAGGACAAAATCATATATAGCTCGTGTGTACATAATATTATACAATATGACTTCTAGGTAATAATATGATGATGATATTATATAATTGCGATGCGTCTAATAATTGTTAAAATAATTATAAAGAAACATAATAATAGTAATATTGTTATAATGGAAATAATGCTATTGTAGTCAAATTAGTGTTGATGGGGGGTAGCAGCAGGGGAGTACGACAAAAACGAGGTAACTCGAATGATGATCATCGGACCTTATCACTTTATACCCCTTGTATTGACTAAATTACAATTGTGACACGTAAAATAATACAATTTGATTATCATTTTATTTATTATACTATTAAAACGGAAGAAATAAATAAATAATGGTTATATATGATATATAATGACATAGTTTCCGTGTTAATTTTATTTATGTTTACATAATAATAATATCCACTAGAGATTGGTGTCTACTTATTATTAATTATATTAATTATATAATAATTTTCTTTTTATATATATTTTTCTATAATACGCGTTTTCGGAGATCAAGAACATGACACGTGTAAATATATAATTTAGCTACTATTTGACTCGAATAATAATTTATTTTACTGAATGACTAAAGGAAATATAAAGAATATTAAATACCTACCCACTATAAACTAATAATAAAACAAAAAACTAATTTTACGAATAATATTATTATTATTATAATAATATATGAATAGCCCACGTTCAAGAGATCTATAAAATTTCCGCTACATTTAAATTGTTATAACAATATTTATCTATAAGTCTGTGAATAAATTATCGTATCGTATTATCATATGGTCGAAAGACCATATTTTTATTATGATAATTATTATTTAATTTCTTCAACGGGGGGGGGGGGGAATCAATGAATGAAAAAAAAATAATATATACAAATCAGCTTTTTTTTGGATTTTTTTTTAATGAAAGAACGTTTTCCGTATCGTTTACATAAATATAAAGAGGAGAGATCATACATAAAATAACTAATAATTAAATAAAATAAACAATAAGGGATGTAAAACTTAAAACACTAAAGACAGAAGAATAATGTTATCATATTGATAGTAATAACTTAATCCTATGATATTCCTCCGGAAAACATATAATTATATCTATAAAACTATTTATCACATTTTTCTTTTAATAATATAACTAAATATATATAATAATATAACCTAAGTATGTAATAATAATAATAATAATAATAATAGTAATAATAATAATAATATTTAATTAACAAAATAAGATAGCGAACCTAAGTTGTGGTGGTAGTGGTGGTGGCCACGATGGTCACGACGATCGCTGTACACGAAAAAATAAATAAAACCAAAGATGAAAAGTTTCACTTATTACAATAAGATTGTCGAATAAAAGAAAAAAAAACAAGTAAACCATTTAATGATGATGATATGATAATAATAATAGAAAAAATTAATAATCGTTTTCAAACGTTTTCCTTTTTTTTTTTTTTTGAGGGGAGGGGGATAAATAAAAATTAAAAAAATTAAAAACTATACAACACACCTGCAGCGGCACGTTATAATAATAATAATAATAATAATATATTATTTTACACGAGGTAGAAACAAAACAAAATAATATTATCTTACAATAGTTATGTCCCGACCGATACGACGCGACACCGGTTGCTTCACGTATATTATTATTATTATTTACGGTCATCGTCGTGGCAGCCGACTACCATATTATTATAATCGTAAGTCCGATAATTTCGAATAATAATAATAATACCGAACCCGATGACACACCACCCACGACGGGCAATCTCCGCGGCGGTGGGGTGGGTGTGGATTTCGAGGGGAAGAATTTCAAAAAAAAAAAGATTTCGTCAGGTCCGTCATCGTGACTTTCGCGTTACTTGTTTACCCGCATTGGCCGCCGCGTGGTAACGTGGCCGCGGGACGCGCCGCCTGCGCACTACAGACGACCGCCGCCGCCGTGCAAGCCACAATCCTGCACGCGGTACGGCTTCTTGACGGGCAGCTCGGTCGCGGGATTGTTGTTCTCCGACTTTTCCGGCGTGGCCGCCGCCGTTGTGCTGGCCACCAGCGCGTCGATGAGCGACACGTGTTCGTCCACCTCGGCCGCGGTGCACGCCAACAGACCGCACAGCTCGGCGGCCACCTCGGCGGCCGCGGACGGGTCGATGCCGCGGATGGCCGACAACATGCACGACGCGGCTATCACCGACGGTTTTTTCTCTATGAAGTCGGGTTCTACAACAAACAACAAACAAGACGGTCAACAATGATCATATAATTATTATATATGGGCACAGCCGCGGTGGCGCGGTGAACATATTTCATATAAACCACGAAGCACACCGTACGTAAGTAGTAAAACAATATAAAATATGAGAAAATAATAGATTTACAAAACACGTGTTTCGTATGTCGGCGAAAGGTTTGCAAATAGACAGTTCATATCATAACAAAATCATGGTCGCTTGTCGCGGATAAACAACCCAACCTAGCACTGCATTCAAAAATGTATTACGCACGAATACAACAGAAGCTAACTATACAATATATTTCGATTACTAAACTTAGTACGTTATTCAGACGACGTCATCGCCGTTATTGTCGCGATAATAATGTACTTATAGACTTTTACAATATAATTACACTATATAATTATTATCATGATATATTACGTGGTCGGTTAATTATAATTTCATAGCAAGTATAATAATATAACAGCAACCACCAAGTACCTAGACCAAACGCCAAAACACCTGTATGCGTGACCGCAGTGGGGGTGTCTGCAATGAGGGGGGGGAGGGGACGTTATTCGGAATCCGTAAAATAATATAATATTATGATAAATACTATGTCCGTCATGCTGAGCACGTTACGACGATTTTTGAAATGCGTTTTTACTTTTTCACAACAACATTACGTTTATAGCAATATATAGCTGCAGGCAATAATGTTTATTCGGTTGTTTCGGCCCTGCACTGCTGCAACGGGGGCAGCTGCAACTTGTGGCTAAAAAATATAGCATAACCGGGTGCGTCTATCGACCGCCTGCACACACTCGCAACATTTTCTAACTTTCACTAGATCTTGTAAAAAAGCATTTTGGGAAGGTGTATATATAATATACTTACTCTATATACTAATATATTCTGATTTCCAACACAAATAATTAACTACTACATATCCGCTCCAGCGACACCTGCTGGAGCAGCGGTAAATATAACTAAATTCAATTAGCTTTAAAGAAGTAAAGGACTCGTTTAAAATCAAAATGTAAAAAAAACCTATGTCTTTCACTAGATAATAATGTCCTCAGTTCTAAATTTGATAATAGGTCAATTCACTTTAATATTAAACATATTAACAGAGTTAAATGCATTATTCGGAACGTACAATTAGGTATGCGTTTGTAAGACGGAGACAACGCCGCATGCGGGTGTGGCGTCCTCTAAATGATGCCCAAATTGATTTATTTAATTGACACAGTTTGTTTAAAATTACGATATTTCGTTATTGTTTTACAGGCATAAAAATCACATTATTTTGTACACAATGAGTTAAATGTTTGCCCCGAAGTACTATACTTACCTATATTCAAAATTGTTATTGCCGGCAGTTTAGCCCACCGTTTAAATATATATAAATAAATATCTAACAATATTTGAAAAGGATTATTAATTTTTCGGGGACGATGGCATCATCCACGGGTGTACGTATCGCTGCAGTTGTAGACTATACGAAATATAATATTATATTGTATGATAGTCGCATAAACACATTAAATCATGTCATTATAGCCAAACGATGGTCGTGTCTCGTTTAAAATATATTATAATATTGTTACCTATATGCGTTATAATATTATTATTACGTATTGTATTATGTATATAGATGCACAAAGCGCGAAGACGTTCCATAATATGTTTGATACAATAATATTATATACATGTGAATGAGTACAATATATTATGTATATACGAATGCCAAACACGCCGTTAAAAAAATATACATATTTTATTCGTCGAACTCGACACCAGTGCAGATAACGACGAGACGATGGGCGATTTATATTATATTATATTGTATAATGTCGAAGAATTAGTTTAAAAATCGAATTTCATTAGTGTGCGCATCGAGGAGGTACCTGGCACTATGTTATAATAATGCATACTCCGCGCCGTCTCTTCCTCTGACGAAAAAGGGTTAGTATTGTTTTTTTTATAGTTCCCAGACGACTAGCATACCATATAAATATCAATGGACCAAAAATAATAATGAAAAAAGGGTATTCGGAGGACGTACTACGCATCTTGATCATTGTAAAAGGTGTGCATATAATACGCGCGAGTGTATATTATAATATTATTTGTGTACAGAAAGGGACCCGTTTACAGAATATTATGTCTCCTCCAGCGGGTCACACGACGGTGTGCGACACAGAGTAATAATATAAGTCGTCTTCACTATATACGGCAGTGCAATTCTATATATTTTAGGTTAGGTTAGAATGTGTTTACTATTGTAATCGGCCGAAAAGTCTATTTTAAAAAAAGTCCGAGCACGTGTTTTATTGTCATATTAAAAGTCCGAAAATATAAATTATTTTTAATTTAAATATTTGTTTATTTTCTTATTTAATATTTTATTTGACAATTATTCATTATACCTATAAAATTACAATTGTCAAGTGTACAAAAAGTCAAAATACGAAAATACAACAGAAGTCCACTATGGTTGGGTAGATAGGCTTTTTTACGATCGTTGCGAGTTTAATTCTAATAAATCAACAACAAATCGCGAAAAATATATAGTAATATATGCCCACTGCAATAATCTCATCCACCCCTAATTAACCCGTAATAGTATATAATTTATATTATAATTTTATTTCTAATCGCGGCCACCCCGTAACGGATAAGTGTATATATTATATACGTAACATTATAATATTATATATATATATATTGTTGTTATAGTTTATATAATGTGCCCGAACGACGGCGGAAGGGGTGATGATTCTGTCTGTGCTGTGTTTCGAAAACGACGTTTGCTTTGCTCGATCTCACTGGCCTCTATAATAATGTTTTGTCACATTACTTCTTGTTGAATCATTAGAAAACGCGTTAGTCTTCGGCGTGGCGCGCACATCCATCATAACGAACGTCTGCCGCTAAACACATAATTATAATATCGTTTAAAGAGTTAAAAGTGAGGCGAGAGCGTTATGCGGGCCGCCTTCACCGCCGAGAGCGAGGATGTATCTTTTCGGGAACGGAAAGGAAGAAAAGCCGACACGATTTTAGGTATTATATTATATAATATGACGTTGTTACGACCGCCGTCACCAACGTGAATTATAAAGCGTATACTCTCGTCTCGAACGACGCCTTTGTTAAAACAAAAATGTCTTTCAATGTCAGTGACCGTTTTTTTGTGCCTCTACACGAGTTCTCAAACGGCGGTGCGTGCACCCCGAAAAATAAAAACGTGCACCTATTTTGTCGCGTGGAAAATTCATTTTTCCGTGAATTGTATAATATTTGTTTTCCTATACGATTTTATCTCTGACCCTCAGTCTTATAAATAAAGTAATTTTTGAATTGAACTGATTTTCGACAAAACTATAATATAGTTTTGTATGTTCTGTGCAAAACACACAGTGCGGGGAGCAGTATTAACTGTAGTTGTACTGGACCTACGCGAGGACGACGACGACGACAAAGCAGCGCCGATCCGTTTCGTACGCAGCAGCGTGATTTGACCTCAACGCGGCCGGTCGAGTATTTTGTGGAAGACACGTCGACGACCCCGCCGCCGGAGGGACACGCGCCTCCGTAGTCATTGGCCCACGCCTCCACCACCGTCGGCTACGACACTCGACAGCAGTCGCGGGGGACAGGTGCGCGGAGGATCAATGGACTGCGTCGTGTGCCATGTGTTCGTGCCGTGCACGGTGCGTGTACGAGTGTGTGTATACCTCTTGCAGCCGCCGCCGTCGGTGTTGTCCGGCGGGGCTGGTGGTGAGGGTAGTCGAGAGGGTATGGACAGGCGGACAGACTGCAGGGTCGTCCAATCGGACGTATTGCAGTCGAGTCCCGTGGACCCAAATTCACGACAAATTCAGTAAATGTTAATGTTAATTGCTAAATTATTATTGGATTCGATGTCAGGTGCACATAAAAAGATGGAAAATTATTCACACGGAAACCGAATTTTTGTTGAAAATATTATTCCGTTGGAAACATATATTTTTGGAATTGAAATCCTTAGAATATTGTTTAATTACATTGGAAAAAATTCGTCCGGAAACGTTTATTATTGGTTTTTGGTATTCACAGTTCCGAAAAATATGTTTTAAAAAAAATTTAATTTGCCAACGGTTTATTTTCCAAACGAATGCGTTTTCGAGTAAATAATTTTCAAAGCATTACAGTTCCCACTAATAAATACGGTTCAGAAAAAATGTTTTTGAAATGTTTACGTTTCAACTAAATGTAGATAGCCCTCCCAATTATTGAACCAAAAGATAACAACATTATAAACATGCTGTAAATATTATCTATGATTAGCGTGGCTATAATTTTTCCGTCCAAACGTACTGAGCGGGACCCTTTTTAAAAGTCGTAAGAATTACCGATTGGAGAAAAATATTATTCAACGATTACTATTAAATTTTTTACTAGTCGATGATTGAATAATGATTGTGGTCATCAAATGGTGTGGTTTTATATATAACTGAATCCATAAACCACAATATGTGGTAAAAAATATTGATTTGCATAAAAATTAAAACATTCAATTTTCGTGAATTCACTGGACAAAAGCGTGACTATTTGATAAGGGGGACAATCGCGCGCATGCACCTCCTAATGTGCGGGACGTCTGGGTCACACTATCCACGTGATTGCACCCCCGCGGTCACTAACCCCCTATATGCCGACCACGTGTTCGACATTTTTTTTCTTACTATTTAATACGACGGGTGTTCCTCGGCCGGCACTTCTTTGCCGCCGCGATTGTAATATTGTATAATACCAACGCTGCAAAGCAAGTCTGATCCGCCGTCAGCCAGCCAGCCGCCCGCGAGTCATTCATTCGGGGGAGACCGCGGCGGACAAGACAATATTATTATTATTATTATTATTAAGTAAACATTGCAGCGCGTATTATATTATATTGTTGTACAGTATAAAACGTACACGTGTGCACGCGAAATGTCGAAATCCCGACAAGGAGAACCACCGCCGAGAAAACATTATAATAATAAAATCATAGAATCAGCGACCCCCGACCATATAATATATTATGCACGATGCGCGTTTGCGAAACACGAGAGCAAATAATAGTATAATGGAAATATTAATAATATAATAGGTAGGCGCAACAAACGAGCGAGCGAATTGGAATTCGCGCGATCGCCTATGTGTGCCTATTATGTTATTATTATAGCATTGTGTACGCCGCGATGTGGTCCCTGCAAAGCAAAAGGCACGTTTTTCTTACACACCCGAACGCGTTTCTCATTCTTTTGCACCAGTCGTTGCGTAAAAACAACAAGAAATGTTTAAACGTTTAAATTTTATACGCACATTATTAAAGACCGCCGTAGTAAGCACCTACCTGCCAAGGCGGATTTATTAATTTTAATTTATAAATTCACCTTGGTGTACCTACCCGTATTATTTTCACGAGTCGACGAAACCGCCACTAAAGGGGAAACCCCTCAACGGATCGATTCGATTTCGACTATTGTAGGTAAGTATATTATGGGATGATTGTAAACTCGGCCCGAGGAAAAATTATAATATGCCCAGATTTTCTCATAATCTAATTAATAATTATCTTATAATATTTCTGAAAACCATTTAACATTACCTACCCAGAAGACACTAACATTATGTTTAAAAATTATTTTGTTTTATTTCCATTTTCATATTTCTAAAAAGTGTTAAAATCTAAGTCAAATTAATTTTTTTTAGGTAGAAAACCATATATTTGATGAATTAATTTACTGACATTTCTTTATTTTTATACTTTTTAAGCGCGATTTCCAACAATTATTTTTTATTAGTTTTGGAATTTTGAAATTTAAGTGGTTCACGATAGCCTGTTGACTTGATATAAGTTTTGGTTTACATATTTTTTTAATTTGGTTATGACAGAATGTATATTTTTCAGTACCTATATATGATTATCGGTGCAGATAATTATCGAGCCGAGTTTAAAATAAAAAAGGCAATCGCGGGTCAGTTTACATTTTCCCATATTACGTGTAGGTTGTCCCGACTCCCGAGTAATAAACATAATATATATATACACAAAGGAATTCTAGTTTGAAAAAATTGATACGGAATTTCAAACTCGCCTATCGTTACGTATTATTTTCTTCGCATCAACAATATTATTGACATTTTAATATACGCGATTACCATAATTGTACACTACACTACATTTCATATATATATATATATAGAGAGCGTCGACTCCGCATAACTCAATCACTACGCACGCGATCGATTACAACTATTATAATATTATATCTATGAAATAATTCGTTTTTTTTAAGTACCTACATATGCTATGTTTAGATTCTTACGATTAGGACGTGCGAATAACCACCACACACGGGCAGTATAGATTTGCATAATAATATATAATATTGTCCATACCTAAACGCGTAACGTATTGAAAATAATGATTTATTACCACCGTAGATATTAAATAAATTGATGGGTTTTATACCAATATAATATAGACGATGCGTATGACCGAAGAGAGAGCTATAGTGACCATACGTTAACATAGTGACTATCGAAATATGGTTGTAAACGACGTAATAGCTGTGAATCTGTTCCTTTAATTACTATCATATCCTACAATAAAAGGAATAACCACGAGTAACCACTGTGGTATCTATAGTGCTCTCTTCGGGCACACACAACGTTCCCCCACATAGGCATATTATATCACACATCCATTTCTCTATTATCTATACACGAATATTATGCCGCAGACGAAATGCCACAGTCTGTTCAATTTTTATACAATTTATCGTTTTTTATTCTTCGGAAACCGACCCGAAACCATACAATACACCACATAATGCTATAGGTACGTCGTTGACATAAATATAAAACATATCAATTCAATTCGGCCTGTCGACACACGCACGTTTGTGTAAACCAGCCCTGCGCCGCCCGCCGCCACCGACTGCAGAACCTAGCAGCTCCGTTTTGTGGCCAGTCATGTCCCTAAATTCGAACGTCATATTTTCCCACACCTTCGACACAAACAATATATAATACACGTGAGGTACGTAACACATATAATATACACAATGTGCAATATAGTTATACTGTGTATATAATAATATACGCAATAACAACGAGTCGTACTTTCTGCAGTATCCGATTCACTGCTGAAGCAGTATATAAAGCCGGCGGTATATACCTTTTATTATTATTATGCATATATTATTATGATACTTATTTTCTACACAAAAACGCGATATACAATTCGTGCAGGTACCCATAATATGACGTTATAAATAGTTGTTACCGCTCCGACAGATTTTACGTTCGTGATAAAAACTCGTTTATATATTATTATTATAGTGGGCAAGGCGTCCCACCCGCGATGCAGCTGATGCTAAAGTTACAAGCTCCCAACGGATTTTTCGTACCGACCGGTGGCGTTCCCCCCCACGCACCCTCCACAGGCTATATAGATCCTTATCCTCGTTGGTCTATACCCGGAACCAGGAAGTAAGCCGGGCGGTATATAATATAACACACGTAAACACACACACACACATAAGTAGTATATACAATTATGTATAATCGTATATGGTACCTATGTAACTGTATCGGTCTTGCGCGGATAGCTGCACTCGTACCATAGCGAACGATAGCAACACCTGGCCGCCCGGTCGACTGTTTTTGGGGGAGACACGAATAATAATAATAATACGAAAATGAATAAAAATCGTGATTTCTTTTTGTCAGAATAAATGACAAAAAAATAATAATATACAATATAAGTATAAAATAAAATAGCAGATGTTTGCTTCCGCGGTGAAAAGGGCGAAAATCTTCGGGGGTATTGTTCGCGTAAAGAATATACATCTATAAGCTGCTGGGTCGACGGTGCCACGAGCCACGATCTTTGCGTAACTCATATAATATACGCAACAGCAGCGGCGGCAGTCTTGCGAGACATATATTATATGTTATACAATGGGCGCGAGGAATCAATAAGAATAAGTGCTGATCGATAGCATTCTTGCGTTATATTTTATTTGTACATACAATTATATATATATATATATATATATAGAGAGAGAGAGAGAGAGAGAGAGAGAGAGGAAGAGAGAGAGAGGAATGAAAGGTATACGTATATATGCAGAGCAGGGATCTTCGGATTCGAATGATTTTCATCATCATATATACTCCCGAGATTTATTGGGGTTGTCCCCTGCGGAAAGGATTATTAATCTCGGCCGTCGAATTCCCGGTTTAGAAAATCCCTTTACTATATATACGTGAAGTGTGTGACGAATTGAAAAACCCCGTAATTCAACATAATATAATATTATAACATCATATAGACCGTTAAAGTATATAAATAATACCCTATATATACACGCAAACCCCATCATACATTTGTATACATATGTAAACTGCATGTAGTTGTAGACGTTTAAACGTATTAATAATGCCTACAACTAACCTAACCTATATATATTTGATACTACCTGCTGTGTATATACAATAAATATATATAAGGAGAGATAGAGTAGGTGACACTGACAGAATATGTACATCGACCAACTATTATATAAACACCAAAATTCGTCCTTTTAAGACCGAGTGCGCACGGATCCTTTAGTATATATAGGACCCACATCACGCTATTATAACAAAGAAAACTGTACGATGTTTCTTATAACTAAAATAAAAAAAAATGTTTAAATATTGTTTATATAGCAAATAGTACAACTTACGAGGTTTAATTTGTGATTTTTCGCAGGCCCAGCTATATACTTAAATGTAATGTCTATTGGGAAACATTTGAACTTTTGCGCAAGATGTCGATTTGGTTTTCAGTCACAGATTGGATGAATGGTGATAATAGATACCTTGCATATTTATATGATTAGAATTTGTGATAAGCGATTTCCTTCGACAGTTCAAAGTTTCAAAATATGGAGCTATATAGGTCTCGAATCAGGCCCTATAACTGGTTATATAGTTACATTTGTTCGCGGTTGTATATAATTATATAACACATATTTGAAAAACTATAATGGAAAAACAGCAAATCGTAAGTATCCACAACAACTAGCGGTTTTTGATAAAACTTCAAGGTGGAGGAGGAACGAATTTAGTAAATACACGTTACGACTAAAGTCCTAATGTGCACATTAGCCAATTTCGGACTTTAACCGCGAATAAAAACTATTATGAAATGGATTATGTGTACATTACTCGGCTAAAGTAACTTTGGCCTTCTTGTTATGGCTAATGTAAAATATTATTAATACATTCTTAATATATATTTATTTCAATAAAATTAATTAATATATGTTAACAATTAAACATTAAAATATATTTTATGCTATATTAAATTTATTTGTATTAGATACAAAATTTATTTTATTAGATATTATTAATTCTATTTATTACATAATTTTTATTTATTTATTTATTTAAACTAAATAAAGTTTATAGTAAACTTTGATGACATTTAGAATTGTATATAATGCCTGATGCTTCGCATTTATTTGTTTTGTAATTAGATTTGCACTAACAACGTTGATAGCCCTGACCACCTAACGATGACATATTTTTAGAGACTTCTCGTAAAGATTTTTTTATATTTGACACCTTGTCTACGTTAATGAATGGCTCAGGACAAATATCAAACCGAGATCTAGTATAATGTTGTTCTATAGTACCTTCTTTGTTACCTAGCTCATTGAATTCTCCATATTTTATTGATATTACTGCAAACAGAATATTTCGTGGATCTCCTTTAATTGGGAAATAAACGTCAAACGATTACGATAAATTATTGCCAAATAAGTGGGTAGTGAGAGATAGTATTATGGTGTATTGTTACTATTATTTATTATTATTATTATTATAATACTCGTAGTAAGTTAAAATGTCCTCTTATCTTTGACAGCACCACGATTAATCTCATATCTTACATTTAGTGCCGTTGAACATAATATTATAATATATACTAGGTTTTGTATATTTTTTCTAAACGGTCACTTCTACCATCCATCAATGGCCAATGTACAAAATAGCCGGTTAATGCACGAAACTATGATTTTACATTTCGAGTGTTTACTTTATCCAACTAGTATGGATAATGTGCATTTTAGCCGTAACATATACATTATACACATACCTTTGGGAGAGATAAAAAAAATGTTTTCATCCTTTGTAGGCCGAAGACCGTCCAAGAGTGTGCAAATTCACGTTTTATAATTATTGGTCTATTTATTTAAGACTAGTAATAGTATTTACTATTAAAACGCGATTGCCATAATTTATTATTTTTTAACTTCCCTCAAAACCGCGATCACTGCTCTACCCACAAAATCTGCATAATATAGGTGTATATGAGGTAAGGAAATGTATTTTATATGTAATTTCGGTAAAAAATATTTATAGTTAAACAGGCTTTACACAAACGAAATATGATGTAATCGCCGGATTATAATATAATAGCATATACATACGGAGTTTCAAATATTTTTTAAACAAATGACATTCCGTTAGTTTAAACGGCGGCGCACGGTTATTTATTTATATTTTTTTTACAATAGGTCGATCAGTGTATAGGTGTAACACCATAACGGAATTAAATTCTCCGGCACATATTTACGCCGAGACGATCGTCGCGAATGCGTTAATAAAACGGTTCATAATCGCGTTGATATATTTTAACGAGATATCCGCGTATATCATCATTACCATCGTTTACGACTTATGCCTAGGTATAATAATATTGAAGTGCATTGTGGTTCCGGACAAATCCGGTCGTAAAAACGATATTTATCGATATAGGAAAAACGACCAACTGCTGCACAAACACGGCGGCGGCACAAGACGCCAATAATCGCGATAAACTCACTCGCCAGTTAGCAATAAAAATCGGTTAGTTCCGATTGGCCGGACAGCTGATTCTTCGATTTTATTATTATTATTACTACTATTACTAGGTAGTTCACCCGCGGAAAACGATTTGTAGACGAGGCGGGTGCATACACACACACACAATTATTCTTATACACGCGAATGTGATTTAAAAAAACACACACTCGGCAGCACACGCGCACCTATATGCGTGAATGGTATATTATTTGATGAGAACGACTGAGAATGAGAGACGATGACGACAGTGTGTTGTAAAAGAGCTCGCGAGGAAATGCACACCCATGTGAAGGGGTCCACCGCCGCCGATGGGGTGCAACCGCCGATTTTTCGTATTTTACTGGTATGGATTATTACCGATAAATTCGATCATTCGTGCCGTTTATCGCGTATAACCTACCTAGACATATATTAGTAAAAGGATCGCTAGACGGAACAAAAATAAAAACATCGATCCACGCGGGAGACCGATTCTCGAACCGCGAGTAAAGGACCGTTAAATTCGAAGAAAACTTCACTATATAGAAAGAGATTTCAACACTTGATTAGAACATAATAATAATGTGTATTATCGATTTAGTCAACGAATTTATACCAATATAATATATTATTTAGAATTTTAAATCAGTCTTCTGCGGGTATTTATTATAATCTCTTGCACTATTAATCAATAACTATATAACGGTATGATTATTGGTCTAACGATCATATTATAATTATTTTACTTCGATAATCACAAAAAATGTAATATTTAGTACGATACTCTTCTTTTGTCGAGCAGCAAAAGTTTTATTCATTTTTAATACTGAATAAGATTTGAGAATAGATAAGAATGATAGAATTTTCGTTTGCAAATTACCAATCCTAACGATTTCTCATACGATTATTATTGATTTTATATGTAAAAAAATATTTTTAATAAAAGTCTAATACAAATTTATGATTAATAATGTTTATTTTTACAGTAATACATTCTATGATTCTACACGTTATCATCTTTAATGAGTGATGGCGATTATCAGAAAGGTGTAGCTGGTTGCAAACTAACGCGCACAAATGATATTATAGTTATATAAAAATACAAAAATATATTTTCATTAATATTCGGTTATTTAATATTTTGTGTATAATATAAAGCAAAAATATTATATTAAAAACTAATCTCAATGATATGGCCAATAGAGGTTTTATTTTTGGGGGGCACATGGTCACACTCTGGCACGAGTCTAGTCTACGCTGAAATGCTATACCGGTAGGTGTGTAGATCGTTTAAGTTCCCGCGTAGACCTTTTTATAATTTTGTGATGGTATAAAAAATTCGACAGCCCACGATGCACTTGTTGTTTTTTACTATTATATATTTAAAAGAACGTATTAATTTATGTACCACCAACCTGTCGACCTGCAAAAGCAATAATTTCTCCTTCCGCCCGTCAGCTGCACAACGTAGCAGCTATAATATTATTATATCGTTAACACGTTATCATCATGAGTACATCGATTTGTGCATTGTTTTTTTTTACCCTCTCTACGTCACTTTATTATTATTATACGTATGTCCTCCGTAAAACCGTAATTACTATTCTATATAGGTAGGTACCGTGCTAGACGCGCGCTGCAGCTATAATATAATATTATACATCCTTTGACAAGACGTGAATGGGGAAATCGACCGACGACCACGACCGGGTTAACGGCACAACTGTTACCTATAATATTCCGTAACCACATTAAACCACCAGCCGGCCGGCCGTCCTTCGCGAGAACTACGCAATTTTCAGACGTCTCGTTTTATTACATTATAACTGATATAGGTAGGCACTACTGCCAAGTAGTATTTTTTTTTTAATAACAATCGTGAAAAAACCTGGACGATGACATCAACAACCGCTGCTAATATACGTGACCTCGATAAATATATTCGCAGTATTTGCCTATACATATTATTATATACTCGAAACGAGTACACCGTATGACCGCCGCGGCCGTTTAAGGGGTTTATTCTGAGAAGAATTAAAATTTTAAATCTCAAATGCCCATGTTAAAAATACTAATTTGATGTATTTTAAAAAGTCGTCCCACTTTTTCGGTATAATATCATAACAATATGGTTGTTGAGTGATAACGAGATTAAAAAAAAAACGGTTACGCGCGAGACAAACTTACGGGCAAGATATTCACGCATCAGATATATCAAATTTTCAAGGCAGAACTTTATCCGTGTCGTAGCTTTATTATTATTAATTTGTTACGAATAAATGCAGAAAAAATTTAACTTTACAAATAAATAATTTTGATCGTCTCCGAGTTTTCAAAAAATAAAATAAAATAAAAGATAAAGTTCTTCTCAATGAATTGTAAAAATTTGGCAAAGCTCCTGTGAATTACTGTCTCCGTAAGTTTGTTTGTCACTCGCAAAACTATTTTCGTGGATAATTACGGACCGTGTAGCGGCATCCACTTGTTGCAAATTTAACATACTAAAAAAATAAAAAATTAATTTAACCACCAATGATATACAATATTACATTATTATGTCATGTAAAAAGATCATAACAACAGCCATTTGACTAAATGTTTTAATACGATAAACGATTTTTATAGAACATAATATGTCGAATATAACGTTGACCATCTGCACAAGTTTCAAATGGGGTTTTTTGAAAATTGTTTTAGGGAAATGTAATTTATAAACAGTTTTCTGTTTATCTATATTTTAGACTATGATGGTTATAGACTTTGGTTATTATACTCGCAGAAGACTAGAATTTTTTCTTCGGGAATTTCGTCAAACCGTCCGATTAGCATAACAGCAGCTCGGTTTCGAAGTCCAGGACGAGCGAACCAACAAAATATTGTTATAAAACGTCCGACGACATATGGTGTCGATTGTTTTATCCATCGAGTAATTGTTTATTTCGAGGCGCACGCGCGTCTCTTTCTTCACGGTTCCATACACACACTCCTCCGCACAGGGTTAATTATTACATAAAAAGACAACGCACTGCGCATTAAGGAAAATATATATTACGCACACATAATATAATACATATAATAATATGCGTGTCCTCTAATGAATTCAGAGAGAAAAAAAACCGACGACTGTCTTGACGAAACGCTAACGAATTCACCAAATGTCGTTTACAGTTGGTGAAGTTTTTTTGTTTTTAATTCTCGGTCCGTTGGATATTTCTCGAAGACAAACTGTCCGCTGCTGCCGAGTTTAACGATATTATTTCCACACAGACATATATTAATATATTATACTTTCAGTGGTCGGTATAATAGTAATAATGCGTTTTGAATGTTTTATGCATATATATTATAAAAACAAACAAATACCTAGGAGAAGAAAAAAAAACCATAACGAACACATTATGGTTTTCACTGAATAGGACGAGAATTAATGTTTAAGGTACGTGGCTAAAACTAGTTTCGACATGTGTACACACGTGTGTGAATGTGCCGAGGGAATATAAACGCCTCAGTAGCGATAACGGAAATCCAAAATATTACCCCGTCAAACGGCGCAAAAAACGGCCAAGAAATGAATAATGAAAAAAAAAAATCACGATTAGTTTTTTCGTTCGTTCGTTTGTTTTTGTTTTTTTTTTGTCTTCTAATTACAAAATCTAAGACTAGCATGTTTTTTATAAAGGCACTATTACCGATCAGACCCCATGCGAACGTGAAATTACCAGTACATTGTTTAACTAGTATTTTTTTTCTCCATGGGAATCAAATAAGGGCAAAAAAAGCACGCCTTAAAAAAAAGGGTAGAAAAAACAGTTCTTCTTATTCTCTGTGCCTTGCTTACCCCCCTGACACTGTATGGGGATAAATAATTAGGTTTTCGTACACAATGCGCAGCGTGGAAACGGATAAATATTCAAATGGGGAATCCTCTGCGACACCCCCCCTCCGGCCAATTGTTAAATAATAATCGAATATGTTTCAGATAGTCGGAGAGAAAAATATTTAATTGAGCGAATCATATAAGCCTTTTTTTTAACAATAAACAGTTCCGCAAGACACGACACCGACGAGATAAAACGAGTTCAGATGTCAAATATATGTGTTCAATATTTAAATCTAGAAACAAATTAGTTTTAGACCAGAGAGTGCGACATTGTAAACCGCAAACATGTAACGTAATAATTATAATGCGAAGTTATTGTTGTTTTTTTTTTTAGGAAATCATAAAATATAATATGATTTCGACTTATCGAACATTCTTTCTTTTCATATTATATAGGTACGCGACAAATACGAAAACAAAAATAGTATTATTTAACTGCAAAACGCGTCGGAATTCGATCTTGGAAATTTCATAACAAAATTGTCCGGACGTAACGGATTATGTACGAGTTCATTGTCGTCTATCAAATAAGACACGCAATATTGACGTGAAAATTGTATCACAGAAGTAAAGCAAGTCAAATTTTTCAACAAATGAATTAGGTCCATAAATTGAATATCATTTTTGTATAGTCCAATGTATACAGTCAATTCATAGATAGCAAGAGGTATACTTCCGTAAGCCACACAAACTTAAGTAGGAATATAATGTCAAGTATTTGAGTTTTCTTCTAGGTCACAGAATATATTATTAGTGTACAAAATAATATTATTGAATACAACCCCCTAAGTCAATGTATGATAAGTTTACCCCGATCAGAGGTACACTGTCAGCACCATGTGTTTTTCCTTTGTTGAAAGTTTTCAAGTTTTAATTTTCAATATTAAGTCTTCGCACTAGTCATATTATAAGTTATTATTTGTTTTAACGAATGAGTTTCAAAAAAAAAAAACAAATAGACATATGGTAAAAGATTTGACCATAAAAGCATCTATAATATTTGAATTAATTTCCTGTAAAATGTGCTTTTTGTGTCATGCGTTCCTTTAATTTTGTGATGGTACTGCAGACTGCAGCAAACAATATGTTATGGTAATAATAAGGGTTTTGAATTTGAAATATTTTAAAATTGAAAATTTTACTGTCTTTGAAATATTTCAATGAAATTATGAAACATATTTCATTTTAATTTATTCAATAATAGATGGTTAGAAATGATTATTGATTATACAAAGAAAACATAGATAATGAATGACTATTATCAGCCAAGGTTTACGAATTAGTATGTTTATAGTTAGGTATAAATTATATTATCGGTCATCGGTTTATCACTAATTGCTATTATTTACTATTACTCGGTATAACTGGTTTTAAACCGACTTTTAAAAATATTCTTTTACTGTATGGTTATAACTTTAGATTCTTAGATATAATACTTAAAAAGATATATATTAAAGTTGTATATTTTTCACACAAATTAAATATTTCATGAATAATCATAACAACGATTACTGTTTCGCGTACGTGATTGGAAGAAAACGGGTATTGGCGCGTCGCGTTTCGATAGGTAGGTATTATGTGGCGGCGATCGGCATAAAAATCCCCTCGGACAAAAAACACTCCGCCCCGGGGCCGACCTATGAAACGATATTTTCGGTTATTGGCGAAAACCGCAAGATGTTATCCGGGGCGCACAGCCGCACAATAAAACGTAAAATTATTATTATAATATTATACACACACACACACACACATACACATACACGCGAGGCATTAGCATTTATTGTCATTATTATAATATTATTTTCGACACGGTCGCACAGCTTCCGCGACGACGACGGGGGTCTCGAGTGCGCCAATAATGACGTGTATTCTTACCGCGTCTGGAGTGGCCTGGTCGTCGTCGTCGCGCAGTTATTATACATGGCTGGAAGGAGGGGAAAAAGGGGTTGTGAAACCAATATACGGCTTTGCCACATCAGCCACACCCGATATCATAATGGGGTTGTTTGTTCACGGCCAGAAAAACGATTAACACACGATTTTTCACGGTCCGACGGGTTTTTCGAGTAGATATTAGCCTACACTGTAGGCAGGCACACTCGAGATCGACGTTTTTCGCCGTATAGGTATTATATAGGTACCTACTTATATCGATTATTCGAATGTTAAAAAAAAAACAAAAAGAGATCCTCGAACTAACGAAAAATACCGAATACTTTACTACTATTACTGCTCCAGTAATCTGTCGAAATGAAAATGACCAGTGTATATCACATAACCGTACAACATTTGAATAGGATTCTAGCGCAAACGCAAAAATGCACTCAAAATAATAATCATATTGTAGTTTACAGCCAATTCGGACTTAAATAGACTTCTGCAGTTGTGGAGAATGCAAAAAATAAAATTCAATCTTTTCAAAACGTCATTGCCTTCGGACAACTAATTAACACCCCTCCCTACGTTTCAAACTCTATTGCATTACACATATTGTCTAAAATTAAAAAAAAGCTAAATGTTTCTATAAAAGATTCCATAGTCGTTCATCATCATATCCAAATACACTACTTTATTCAAAATTTATTCTCTTATTAATTTCTGACGCTTGGAGCGTATGATTGATTGTGTCGTGATTTTAACTATTAAATATATATGATAGAAATTAAAAAGTCTCGTCATCAACTTGTGGCTTGTTTCCTGCCGTACTTATTCACTTAACATAATAATTATTACACTTATTGTCTCGATTCGATACAGATTGAATATAGCATAAATATATTATTAACTATATATTGATATAGAAAAATAAACAATACAACACAACAGGTCGGACACGTTATAATATTATGTCTGTGAAATCGTATTCGAGATTTTAATCCATAATCTATCTCTATTGATATAGTTCTCTAGTTTCGTAGTTAGGTTTAGTATTTGAACATAATATGCAACAATTAATAATTATATGGACATGACTCGAAGAACATGCATAGGTAGTTTTTGGATTTTTCGCCAGAGTGACTTAAATTTCCCTTAATATCATTAGGACGTATAGTTTTATTATTATTTTTTTTTTGTTAAGTATACCAATGAACGACGTCCTATTTTTTTTTTAAACGTTTACTCAAAAAGTCAAAAAATATTCTATTGAAAGTGAATAATTATAAAAGACGTCAGTCGAACACAATGATGATAAGAAAAATAATATGTAGAAAGTTCAAATATAATGCGTCATAGATTAATGCTTGACGTTTCTTTAATTTGAATATTATAACTAAATTTGATAAACACGTACCTGTATAGTAGTAATAATATAAAACTAATGAAATGTCTATTATTGGATATAACGTTTTTCATCTGTGATCATTAAAATTATTTCAACTTCCTTATCATTTTTTATTTCCACAGAATACGTACCAATGTTAACATCATTAGAAGTAATGATGCTCATACATATCCGACTATACCATTAGTATATTTATTTAATTATTTTGCTTTAATTGAATAATTATATTTATAGGTTTGGTCGTTTCCGTGAACTCTAAAATTATCTTCTATTTTCGTCGGCATGATAATAACAATAATAATATTATAACTTGAATAACGTTCACTTCCGAGACCCGATTTGTTTTCCAAAAACACTAAATTACTAGAAACTCGTGACGGAAACCATTGAAAGAAACAACGAGTTTGACATAAACATGGTCATTCATAAGTCATAGTAACAACTATATAATATAATATTTATATGGCGATAGTGGAGCACATTATTATTTCGACTGGTACTTGATTTATACGCGATATTTAAAGGCTTTAGTACCTAGGCTTTTGTATATACATATTATTATAATAAAATAATTACATAAATAGGAATTAAAATTATGAACATTTTAGTTATTAAGTTATTTACCAAAAATACATAGCTGGTTGATTACACAAAATCGCAGTGTTAATAGCATTTTGTAAAAAAAGAACCAGAAATCGTTTGGAATTCAAATCCGATCGCCGCTTATCATGCACAGGTCATATAACATTAATAATAGAATACGACTTCGCTAAGTCGTGCACTTATTCATTTACGTTAAAAATGTTAATGTATATATTTTTTTGGCATTTTTATAAACATTTCTTTTTAACGATTTTCGCTACGAAATCCGAGCTCTAGTAGTTATATAATATCATGACCATGATAATAATTGTGATAGTGTATCTATTATTTTTATTAAAATACATAATTGAGATTCTAAATTACACTTTATTAATTAGCCCAACTTTTGTGCATATCTAGTGCATAGGATAATATGCTCAACTGTATTATTTTCATTTTTAATTTCGTTCTATAATATCATTTTATTATATTCGTGCCCAAATCGACTCGGATACTGCAAATGTACTATTTGTACTTGCGTAGTTTATAGAAATTATTGGATATTTAATTAAATAAGAAAAAAATTGAACAAATTTAGGGAGAATAGACAATTTATTAGCGGTACAAAGTATTGCGCGCGACTAACGAAATAGGACAATAATATTGAAGTACAGGTTTTCTTTTAAGGATTTTTTTCTACTGAACAATTTATGTTATAGTGACTTATTGAAGGGGCTTCACGCCATCAATATGTATATTCTATATTAAACTAAAAAAGTACATACAAAAAATATAAACAAGTAAATTATTTAAAGTACGTACATATTATTGCTTAAGTTATATTATAATAGGTACCTATTTTTTACATGCATATTATTGCGATAGTGCAGTCGCAAGTGACTTCTTAGAATTTTATTTACTTTACGAATTCACATATTTGTTAAGTCGACTGCACAATTAGTGTTCTTCTGTACCCTACAATAAAGCCTGTTGATATTATTTTCATCGGATCATTTTCCTTTTTTTTTTTTGGCGTTTTTCGTGCTCGAATATATACGTTTCGTATCAACGAACGCGCGCGGAAGAGCAAATGGCGCGAAATGTACGTTTTTCTGTCCGGTCGGGTAAATACCGCGAGGAGGGACGACGTGCCTGCGTAGTATACACACGATAATGTTATAATATTGTAGTATACTACGCACTACGTTTGTATTATTTATATTTTATAATTTTATATAATAGTACGCGCTTGGCCAGGTGATGGGAAAAGGATCATCTAGCGATCGCGCGCGAACACGGACAACAATAGCCGGGCGCGCAGCTGCCGCCGTCGCGTCTGACGCGTCGTCGACGGCGGCGGTGTGGTGGGGTGTGGTGGTGGTACAGCCGCGGTGATGCGAATCCCGCCGCCGCCGCCGTCGTCGTCGTCCCAGACGTCTAGCCGCCCCGGGAGCGGGAGCGGGAAGTCCGAGGGGGGTATTTTCCGTCTGGGCGGTGGCGGCGCCCTGGAGACGAGAGAGCGAGAGAGCGAAGGGTCCACACCGCCGCCGCCGAACTGCAGAGAGCGGCGGCACGGGAAGAGCGAAAAAAACCCCGACGACGCGCCGCCGTCATCCCTCAGCGCACCCGCGGACCGGTTTCCGCTATAATATTTTTCTTCTCCGACGCGCCCTTTCTGTTCGCCGCGTCTGCTCTCCCGTGTTACGCTCCACATGTCTGTATATTATGTATAATTTCTTTTTTCGCCAAGCTGACCTCCGGTCAATAAATGATAATCACAATAAAGGGGTTGTTGAACGCATATAGGCGTAACTATGCCTACACATAATACGCCTCGCAATACTATGTATATATTTTATGTGTGTAGTCTGAGATTTTTTTTCTCAGGCAGTAGTCGCCACCATCTCCGCCGCCGAGGGGGTGGAATTTTGCATAACACTACAACTGCACTGTATACGTATGTATTATATAGGTAGGTACCGTCTGGATACTCAGACCCCTTCAACTTCTAAATATATGTTAATAATTACTATTATTGTTATTACTATTATATATATATATTTTTTTATTGTTACAACGGTTATTTTTTCCGATTCCCAACCCGCCGCCGCAGCCTTTAAATAAAATATGATATTCGCCGACCAATTGTGTTGTGCGAATTTTTTAACGATTTATTTTTACGACGATGTCTATCTGTAGTATTGAATGTCTGCGTCTTTGTCTTCCGTGCAGTGTCAGGGTCCATACTAATAAGCGTGATGTTCTCGACCAAAATCATCCCCCGAAAACACACACAGCGACCACGTCTCATAAAACGTATAGGAGGTATACACGTGTATACAAGTTGTAAATGCGGACACGTATATATTATTGTTATAATACCGATGAGAATTGAAATCCGAACATAACGAGTCTCGTTATTCCGATTGTTCGTATTGTGTGCGTAAAACCGCCAATTAACATTAAAATAAATGTGAGTATACACCGAGAACGTCGTCGACGGGGGTGGCATCATCTAAGACCCGTCTGATACGGTCGTTATGCACACCGCATATAGTTTGCAGCAGTCATCTCGTTGATATTATTATAATAATTTTTCTAACGTATTTTTTTATTTCAAGAGCGATCACCGCTGCCGAGCGGGCTCAACCGTTTTTCCGCGGATCAATGTATTCGACCTGGTTTTCAACGCCGCCGTACCCATCATAGGTATCTGCTGTAGCAGTTTATGCCATGGGAATCCAAAGGCACTAGAGCGTCCAACGGCCGTAAACAACCGAAAACAATCAATCATACGAGTAATCTGTTTGTACCATCGCATAATCGTTCTTCGTAATGTCGTACATCAGTGTCGTCCCGCGGCAAATGGACCGGCTCAACTCGTTTGCCCGAGTCATATTTGCTGCGCGCAAACAGTGCGTGTCAAGACGGATTTGACAAACGATTGGCCCCGACGGGTGACCTTTGCCGCTGTCCTTTAAACGGATTTCTGCGGCATCACTGTACACGCATGGCCACTGTAGCGGCTTACACTGCTGCAGAATACAAGGAGGGGTAACGGACTTAATTTGCATGCGGCGGCGGCAGCGGCGACCGGGGACGGTATATTATGGTATACATAGGTACGGAATATTATATAGAATAAGTTTTCGTTGTCTTCTTCGGAGCTGCTCTTTTGCTGCAGCCGAGGGTGACGAGGGGTTCTCGTGGCAGGACAATACCGTGCACACGGAGGGGTCAGGTGCGGACGAGGACGAAAGGAAATATTATTATGCTAATCCAAGAGAGGACACAAAGCGGGCCGCTCTCGCGTGTGTGTCGCGGTTATGACGAATTACGTGGAAGACCCCAAGACCGTTATTGGCCATTCGTTACAATTAAAAAACGCTACGAGGTTTTTTTTTTTGATATTGTAATATATCCGCGTATAATATGCAACGAGTACCTATTGTACATGTAGGCAGGTAGGTATACGAGTATAGTTGCACGGTTTATTTGCCCTGAGAACAGCAGGACATCGTGAAAAAGATAATGTCGAGGGTTTTTATAGACCTTTTGTTTACCCGCAAAAGAAAACAGTATTTACACGTATAAACCCTTCCGGGTACCTATATGGCCAGGACATAGACTGCTGCAGGCAACCGCTGACAGTTCTGAAAGCTTGCAACGGGACAGCTGCGCTTATATCGTTTCGATAAAAAAAACGTGTCACCAGTTTTATTAAATATAAAATATGAATTTCACCAACTGAAAATATTATAACAATGACAATCACATTTGCATAGACCACATAATCATTCCAGAGTATAAATAATGTATATGCTACACAATGTTAACAACATTTTGAGGTTCTCATAACAATCTATTAATTATAAAACGACCACAGCAAAATCTAAAGCATGGAACATCTTAGGACAACAAATAAAACAAAAAACGGTCAGATGTTCAATTTACTTCACAATATTGGACAGTAAAAATAACGTAATATGCATCATGCACGTGTAACACACGGGTGTACAAATTCCAATAGTTAAATTAATATTAATTGTAAAATTAAATGAATACTTCCGATGAGATTATATATTTGATACTATGTAGATTATAATATAGTCGTGTGCTTAATAAAAAAAAACTTCGATTATCATTCATCAACATTATTAAATTATATACCTGGTGTAGATACCATTCTTTCTTAAAAGTCTGCTCATAATTCACATTTAGAATCAAATAATGAGCTAATGTATAAACGTATAAATAATATTGAATTCTAACGAGTAGTTAATTTTTATAAATTACCCATAATACAAAAAAAAGCTTTAAAATCATTCTTGATAGAGATTAAATATTTTCTAAAGTTGATATGTATTATGTAAAGACGATATATATATATATATATATATATATGTATGTATGTATGTATGTATAAGAACATATATATTTCCTTGTCTTTATTGAAAAATCATTTTTGAAGTTAAAACCACTGACGTCAATATTCGAAAGATTCATTCGTGTAATCGATTATTGATTAATTTCGAAAGATGGATGTAAACTATGCAAATAATAGCTAAGATTGTTCCTTTTCGAATTGCAATTCCTTCGACTTATAAACGCGATTTAAGCGATAATATTCATATAGACGATTAAAAGTTTTGAGTTTATTATAGATAATATTATTGTGTGTTAAAAAGTGCGGTTGCGACCCTTTCTGTGTGCGGAGTATATTCTGAATGAGATATCTATATTTTAATGACAAGTTGGGTGCCTAACGAGTGGTGCTAAAATAGTACAGCGTGATAATTGTAACGCCTTTCCGCTACATCAAGGTCCAATAAAACCGACGTAATAATTTTTTCGAACAGTGTTGTTTTTTTCATTCTACATTATATTATAATCCACCGATCGCACGACCCCATGTAATAATAATCTAACCGTAAATGGTACATATAATATTATATACCCTTTTCTCTTTTTATAGCTTTATATGATTTCGCGGTCGTCGCCACTGACTTGGGTCTCGTTAATAACAATAAAGTTTATCACATCGCACAGGCACACGCGTAATTTTACGATCGATAAAAAAAAAGAAGCAACAAGTAGGAAGATAAATGCTGGGTAAACATCGCGCACAAAGTGACCTGTCGGATGACGTAATTAAGTGCCGCGGTACTCAGCTGCTGCAGCAGCAACAGACGACAACGAACATCGTAATAATAATAATATAATACAATAAAATAACACATTTAACACAATAATACTTGTGAAGTTACGACTTGACGAGACATCACAGATGAGTTAGCCGCGGAAACGATGCCGTCGTCACATAATATAGGAAACACCTAATTACTTTCTACACAATACAAACACTGAACAGAATATAATATTTATATACATAAATGTGCCATATTTATATGCAATTATGTACACACATTTATAGGCGCGACGTCACGAGGTCGTTGCCACCGATCGACTTCAACAAAATATTCTATAATGTTGTCATTTTTGTATTAATATTAATATACCTCAAAAGAGGCCCTCAAAAGGCGCACACTATATAATAAATAAAGCTAGGTAGGTATATAAAACGATGACGGTTAAGTCTTTTAAATAGGTAGTCAATGAATATTTGATGATAATATAATACGATGATGAAACTATAATATTCTATTTTAATTATCAATAAAAAAAAAAAAACATAAAATTATATAAAAAAAAATATTTAATTAAGCCAAAAGAAAATTATGTACTTAGGAGGTTTTATTCAGAACTAATAATATTATATTATTACATAATAATAATAATAATAATAATGTATATTATTATAGTTTATCTTTGTCTACATAGTAGATTTAGTAGGATTAAATGTATTTTTTAGTCGGATAAAGATTGTCTCTTCAAGCACAGTTTATATAAATTTTAATTTCAAACTTTAAACATTTTTTAACTTTTCGTCATCGTATAAAAACTAAACATTTTTACCTTGAAAAGTGTTTATAAGTTTGTATCATAATTTTAAAAAATCACTTAAGTTAACTCGCAAATTTATATTATTATTAAGCTAAATAAAATAAATCTATGGTAAGCGATACAAGTGATATGTGAACAACTGAACAATCAAACAGAACAGTTATTAAAAATATATCGGTATTTATATTTTGTTGTCTAAGTGATATCACTAATAAATTTAAAAATAATTTATATACACAATTTTAGTCATAATATATATAAATATTTTAAATTTCTAATAATAATAAGTGATGCCTAACTAAAATCATTCAAGGAATGTAGAATTGACCTTTAAATCACAATGGTTATTTATTATGTTGATAATATTTAAAAAGTCATAAATGACTTTCTGAAATATAGCCAGAATAAACCGATGAACTTTTGTTGTGGAAATAATTATGTAAAACAACATTCTTACTTTATTTTATAATTGTATTGTGTTATTATTATGCGATATGTCATTGTACTTACTAATATTCTGCTTTTCAAATGTAGAATTTTTATTTTTTAAGATATTACATATTATACGTCAAGTCAATTACAACTTTATGTTCACGCGTCGCCAAATAATGATCAATTTGTTTAGGACAGCCTATGTTATTATATATTATTTAATATCTGTTATGTATTTAACGACATTTTGTACCTTTGTCAAAAGCTTCCTGTCTGAAGGCGTCATCTGTTGTAGAACGCACGAGTTTTATTTTATTTCATTTATAGTCCAAAAACGCCCTTCGTCTTTTGTGTTCGAAGTCGTTAAGCGCATTTTTAGCCAACACAATACACGAAATGGTTTTTTTTCTAGTCCGAAAGGCAACGGTCGCGTGCCATGAGTATTAACACAGATTTCCTCCCTCGAGACAGATGTAGGACCCATTGTATGTTCAAAAGACGTTTTTCTCTTTTCTTTGGCCTGACACACAAGATTTATATTTATGTTTTTTTTTTGTCGCACGTACCAACCCGCACACACCTTGAAGATATTATTATAATATGTACAAATATTACGGCACACACGATTAATCGGGGAAAACAATGCGCGCGCACACTACACCTATTTTAATATTCGCGTCCAATTATTTTTTAGAAAAAAAAAAAAAAAACATAAAAATCATTGGGCGTAATTGACGTTGTTTCATTTTTATTTTTCGCTATTGCGAGGGACAATATCATTTCCTGTTTGCCCGTGCGAATCGTTCACGACTATAATAATAATTATTATTGCATCGTAATTTAATTTCGAACGATCGACGACGGCTCTGGAAAAATGTATGTGTTGCGCGCGTCAGGCAAAAAATAATGACACTCGTCAATCGAGATGATAAAATATAATGGACACGTATTTACAATATTTATATAATATAATATACATCGTGTTTAATGTATATATTATTCATTATTTGTTCGTAATACAAATGTACGCGTAATGTCAAAAATACAAAAAAAAAAGTCAGACGCATTGTTACAGCTGCCCGGAGGAGGATAGCAGCTGCAATGTTTGGATTTGTTCCCTCAGCGTCAGCAGCGGTATCGAAGGTAGGCGCACACAACGCTGGTATAATAATTTCTCTCTGTCATACACCTGGTATAGAACACGTGGTGACTCCGATACAGATCGTGTCGATTTAATAAACGATAAAATTTCTCCGACCACAGTCATCATAATATAGATAAAACAAAACAAAATTAAAAATTCTTGTGAGCATTACGAATCCGATACACGATCGTCGTAATCGTTTCCTGAATATTATTTATAGTGTGAAAAATTAATCATTAATAACCACGGTCAATTCGGTAAAAACCGGGATAACGTTTTTGTTTAAACGGGACAAACCGAATGGTTCTTTAGAAGGGATAATTGGAAATAGATTATAACACATAAATAATTATGTGATATTTTATATATTATAATAGTGACTACAGAGTTATTTACAATATATTACATTTTTTTTTCTTCAAAATCCAAAGTTACAGTGGTTTTAGGGGAAAAAGAGTTAAAACGATAGATTAACGTCATAGAGAGATTGTTTTAAAAATATGAATACTGTATGGATATAAAATGTAAATAAACGAATTAATTATGTTATAAAAACGTTTTCGTTTAAACGGGTGCAAACCGAATGGTCCATTAGATTAGATAATTGTAAATAGATTGAAACACCGCGGTAAACAACCCGTATCATATAATTATGTGATATTTTATACAATATACAGATTATAATAGTAACTACAGAGTTATTTACAATATATTATATATATACATATATTTTAAATTTAAAGTTACAATGTTTTTAGGAGGGAAAAGGGTTAAAATAATAGATTAACGTCATATAAAGATTGTTTTAAAAACATGAATACTATATGAATATACAAATGTAAATAAACGAATTAATTATATTATACTTTTCTAACGTGGCAGCTTATTATTTTTTCTTAACTTTATCAAATATCATTACAATTGATCACAATTTATTGACATTTAAGTAAAGTTAAAACGGTGTAATATTATGCAGGCATGTTCGACAAACATTTAATGTATGGACCATTCTTTGTACAGTTTTTTTTTTCAAATATATTATCTCGTATTATTTATTGTTATTTTTTTAAATTATAATGACGCATATAGGAGGAATCTCTAATATATGTAAAACATTATTTCGTTAATCTTTATATTATGGTAAAAACGTTATACGAGTTATTGTTATCGTAATACGTCATATTTCGTACGAGACAAACCGTTGACAGAGGTTTTTGAACCTCGAAAATGGGTTAAGTTTATCCGGGACGTTTTTGTATCCAGTCAAGGGGTTTTCTGAATACAATTGAATTCTAAAAAACCTATGGAATAAGTAATATATTTTGGACGCGGCCACCATCATGACAGAAGCTTTCCATCTCGATCGAATGCACCTTGTCCTTTTGTTTTTTTTTCAAACACTTCCTCTATTACGGTGGAATTAAAAAAAAACCAACAAGACATTAAAACATCCCGCATTCACCTCGATCCACACCGTCTGCCGCCGCCGCACAGCTGCTACCGTTAGCATTATAATACGCGTATATATAGTAACCGTTGTTGCAGTTGTATTATAGTATATTATAGTAAAACGTAGTAGTAGTAGTAGTAGTAGTAGTAGTAGTGGTTATAGTAATATAGTAATGGGTAGGTATAGGTATATATTTTTCGAAATGGAGGTCATCGCCACCGACACATCTGTACATATTATCGTATAGGATAGACAACAAATTTCTTTTTAAGTTCTCGTGCGCACAATGTGTGCTGCACCGCGTGTATACCTATATAATATATAATATAATACGATGTTACGTATACGCGCCTAAAAAAGACGCGCAATAACTGTACCAAGGCTGTTTACCCCGAGGTTCAATAACCAGCACGTGCTTCTCTTATCACGTGCGTCTGTCCGAGGAAATTATTACCCTTTGCACAACCACCGGCTAAGAGACATCCGTCCATACAATATGTATAATATACTTCCAATACACTTTCGACGACGACTGAGGGGGTCGGCGGTGGCCCCGTCGAATAATAATAAACCTAAATATTATTCGTACTAACAAGACGTAACAATACTTACAGGTGGCTTGTACTAATTTATTTTTTTATAATATATAGTCTCATCAGACGATGATCTCGTATAATTGTTTATATTATACAGATGTGTACTGCAATATATACCCAGGCACTACGCGTATTTATTTTATAATAATTATAATTGATACATTTTAATATATTATAATAATCGAAAGACGATAAATCGGGAGCACGCGTTTCGTGTCCGTGTGTACTACACATAAATACATAATCTAGTCGTGAAACTGCAAATATTAACTGGGGCAACTGTATAATTTTACACGCGCCCGAGGATTATTAGCGAGATGTAAAATTCAAAGTGCGTAGCTGATAATATTGAAAGAAATTAAAAGATGACGCTCGTAATATCATATTATTACAAAAATAAGTCTACAGCTAGATTCTCGTTACCTATAAAAATGATTACAGCCCATTAAATCCGGACGAACGATGAGTTTAATACCTGTTTTATAAAATAATCAGTTTTCTCCCTTATTATTTTCCCTATAGTTGTGTGCCCCTATAAGCGCCAAAAATCAGTATGAAACTAACAATATATGTATACATATTCCACTTATAGATGAATAACTTCAAAAGTACACGTGACAGCCAGTATAAAAACAAAATTACTACCACCAATTAAATACCATCGCCAATTTAACTAGTTCAGTATTTTCCCTTTCCGAGTGATTTACGCCAGACACGACCCGCATGAAAAATTGAAATTCGAAATGTTATAATAATAAATCATAAATAAATAATGAACGTACAAATTAAATTATAATATTATCTCGAACATAAAATATCTTCTTTAGAACAATATAATATAGATCAGAAAAGTGACAACAATCAGATTATTGCGTTATGTTTGAAGGAAGGAGTAATCAAAAACTATCGATCTTAATACATTGTTTACATCACGGATATCAATACTAAAATAATATTATTAAAAACGGCACAATACAGCTTGATAACTATTCGACTAAAACATTATGCAAACTGACGGTACATTAGGTAGACTATTAATAAGTCCGAAATAAAAAAGTTCTAGGAAAAATAGTCTGTGGATAAAAAATCCGCAGTAAAAAAGTCATAAACTGGGATAAAAAAGTCCGATATATATACACACACATGATGATATTTTGAATAATTTATTTCAGGTTATGAAGTATAAAAAAGAATCGAATAAATTATTCACATAAAAACAATATATATAATAATAATTTCTATCGAATAGACTATATTTGTTAATTTCGTCAGGTAAATCGTTTAATTAAAATGTATATTAATAATATACTAATTGGAACGTTAATTGCGCATCACATTGTATTTTTTTCCTTTAGCCTAATTATTACGAACCGTACTATTTTTATGCCTAGGACTTTTTACCGCGATTCATTATAATGTTAGTAGGTAGGTATCAACGCATTATATGGTCGTAAACAATTAATATTATTCGCGACGACGGAGGTAAAATACTCTCGATATTATATTATTTTAATTAGATCGTCCAACTTTGTGTAATGACATGCATAATAATAATAATAATAATAATATAGTGTACAGAAATTCGTCTAGAGGCAGATGTGTGATCCCCCGCCACCACCCTCCGCACAACATTCGGGCGTAAATCCCGGAGCTATTTACTAAATCAAAACACACCAGTAGCGAGAACACGACTGTGTCGGAGGGGAAAACGAATATTGGTGAGCTGTACAGCGCGTGCTAAATAGGGGGAAACCTCACCTATCTGCTTTTTTTTTTTTAAAGGTCTCTCGCTCTTTACTATTTATATTGTTCGTGAAAGGCCCCGCAGTAGAGTAGTCATATACGAATAGTACCTGTGTATGAGCACAATAGCTTCGTACCTATATGTGTATAATATTGTACAATGTGCGCAGAGCAGCTGCGAAATAACGTAGCACTCTCCCGTCATTCGGATGTGCATGTGTGTGTGTGTGTGTGTGTGTGGGGGGGGGGGCGAAAATAAATTCGCCTATATTAACCGGCCCGAAGCGTAGTACGCACAATGTGTAAAAATTTTATTTCGTCATAGACACTACTGCTGCAGCAGGAAGACTCGTCAATATTGTAATTGCAAATTGAATCAAAAACCTATGTTTTTGCGCATAAAACTGCTTAAAATGACCAAATTACTATGCACAATGCATAATGATTTAATATTGCTGTATTTAGATATTAATATTAGTCACAAATAGAAACCAGTTATAAGTAATAACTTTTCAAAACCAATTTATTTCTAAATTTTACCACGAAAGTTTATTTTCTACTATTTTTTTTACGAAATTTGAGTCTCTTAACAGAATTTTTTTTTAAATGCATTTGGATATGTCTGGATTTGGAGTCCGACTGGATTTTATATCCGTGAGTCTTTTAAGCGGCATCCACTGTGTTTATAATTAATAAATCATTAAATAATCTCTCGACTGTTCAGAAAGGAAATGTTGAACGTGCAGGCTGCGCGTCTGCCTCGTATACTTATTTTATTTGAAAAATTACAATTATACAATGCGCATGATTGATTTTATTATACCTACTATCTAAATCAATATGATTTATTTTAGAATAAAACGATAAAAGATAACTGCATCTGTTTACAATTATACGTATGGAACGCAATACATATGATAATAATATTATCTTATTATAAAATATAATTATATTACAAAATACAAGACATATAGATATCATTAACTACAAATATTTTTATGGCATGAAAAGTTATATCCATATACAAAAACAAACATACAAAAGTTTCAAACCCTATCACGTCCACTATTAAAGTCTCTGTGTACGTATAGCCATATTTGTAAAATATTTATAATACAGAGTGTCTCACAATGACATGACATATGGAATAACTTTTGTTGTATTCAATATTCATTTTTTTTTAATTTATAGACGCTTGCGCTACATGTATAATATAAAAAAAGTTTTTAATTTTTAATAGTGAAAATAAAATAATTTAAATTTGATTTTTTTTTTGAAAAATGTAAAATAGCCAATTTGTAAATATAATTTTTAGAATAATTTTGATGGTGAAAATATTCCTTAAAGTGCAATCATTTATTTTCTACAATTTTTTTAAGTTTTCAGAAATTCTTAGAAAAATAAATCGATAATAGTCATTAGTGTAACTATAAAAAAAAAATAGTTATCGGTATAATAACTGATGATAGTGGATTATTTTATTACAATAAAAGGAGAAAATAATTTAAATTTCCAAAAACTTAAAAAAATTGTAGAAAATAAACGATTGCACTTTAAGGGATATTTTTACCATCAACATTTTTCTAAAAATCATAGTTACAAATTGGCTGTTTTACATTTTTCAAACAATTTTTTTATTTTCACTATTAAAAAATAAAAACATTTTTTTTATATTATACATGTAGCACAAGCGTCTATAAATTAAAAAAATTGATAATTGAATACAACAAAAGTTATTCCATATGTCAGATCTTCGTGAGACACTCTGTATAATCACAACGACGAACGTATACAAATTTTAAAACTGCAGTATGCTAATAAATACGACGTATATAACTATATTTAATATTGTATTTCGAATGATATAATATTATATGGGAGCTGTAGTTTGGCATTACTGTGTAATTATGAAGTTATTGAACGTCATCGTGAAAATGAACACATTATAATATTTTGTTGATCAGACTATCACTTTGATATGATTATATTCCTATATAGTTGTTGCACTGCGATAGTCATAAATAATAAAAAGAAAAAAAAAAAACTTTAAATCGTGTTACGTAATTATAATATTATGTCATGTACAATCGCGGGCAAAACGCACATTTTTAACATAACACTACAGAAGTTTATTAAACCCACATTTTTTCGCACACGTATGAACAATTGGATTATTGTCGCGCATAGTGTTGTGCATGGAAATAAACATTTACGACGTAGATAACGACGACAATATTGTCGAAGAACCCTCTGCCCGCGGTTGTCCAAATAGTGTTTCGTTTATTTACCAGTTTCGATTTAAAAGCCCAAAACCGACCTTGGACGTTTGTGTTAAAGCCGTCGCTGAGACAGACGTGCGCACATGAATAATCGTTAAAACATAATGTTTTAGAGTTCGTTATTTGTAGCTCGAAAACGCATGTAAATTAACGCGTTGACATTGCGACCGAGGTGAATAGCCGCGGAAAGTGAAACACGTATAGTTCGTCAACGAATAAAATTCATTTAATAATATACGACTAATACGTCATAAAATATAATATATAAATCTACACAACTAAGAGTTACGACTACTATTAATATGGTTACGTTTAATATTTAAGGAGAATGGTACCTGTACATGGGTTAGGTATCGCATTGATGAACCGCTCGTGTCTTTGATGGATAATAATTATTAATTTGTCATTGCCGAAATTAACGAAAACCAAACAATAAACCCCACCTGTATACGCGTTGACTTGTTCAATGTTTACTATATTATTTTCCATTAATTATTGTGATTGGATACATGACGATTTTTTCTAGTGCACCGAATCAAAGGAAAACACGGAGGCGTATACCTATTATAATATAAAGTCCGCACTTTAGAAACAACTGTTACAACAATACTAGGTAGGTACCTACCTATATGACTTATCATAACGAACGGTTTTATTTTTAAATGTATATTTTATATTATAACGTGTGACTTAATTACTAATAAAACAAATATGGGCACAAATGCTGTCATCTATATAGTTTTTGGTTGTCAATCTACGACGACAAAACGTAATTTAAATTCATAAACACACTACCTATATATAATTGGCTATCGCTTAAATATTATAATCGTGAAGAGGTATAATCAGCAATAGGCACTTACCGATATAACAGAAGGAGATGAGCGTCAACATGTGTCTCCTGAGCATCGAATCGTTTCGTCTTTTCCACTTGATTTGTTCCATAATGTGATCCACGTAATCGAAACTGGTGACGGCTACGATTTTCCATTCCAATTTGGAAATAACTAACAACTCCCATTCCTAGAATAAATGACATATTTAAATATTAATAATTTATTGTAAGTCGAAACGATATAGTAGGTAATATATATTTTTATGTATTGTGTATATAATATAACTGTATTTAACGTTTTTTTCTTTTTATTAATCACTGAAGTCTTTGTTCGGAGGGGCCTTTACAAAAAAAAAAAAAAACACGCGCATGTCGATACATAATTATTTTGAAAGTTTCAATATAACAAATTTGAGTTTTTTTTAATGCAACAAATGTCTAGACGGTCGGAAACGTTTCAATGGATTCGAGAGGGTGAGTTAAGGGGAAATTGCGAAACCGAATTTGTCACCCTAATCCGTCTTCTCGTTGGTCTCGTATTATTCGCAAATACAAAAGATTATTGAAACAATCAGAAAAAACAATTAAAAACATTGTATCGACAAATATACATTAAAGTAGTTTTTTAAACGACTCGCGAAACACATAATATATATCTAATATATTAAGCTCTTTCGTAATATTATTATATTATATTCAAAGGGGAAAGTCGATATTTTTGTTTTACTATTACCGCTATTTTTCACGTGCAAAAATAAAAACGGAGTTTATGTTTGTAAAATATGTAATTCAAAGGTAATAACAATTTGTACAAATTAAAAAACAAATTAACAATGACTAAAATTACACTTAATAGGTACCTATTATTTTTCTTTAATAGATTTCATATTATATTTTATATATTTTTATGATTTTGATCGACACGAGAAATATATAATCCACAATAAATACCTCATTACATACCTAAGTTTATTGTGAATTAGGTATATTAATAATAACTAAAAGATGCTGCAAAACAAAACACAAAATGTGTTTCAATAATGAAAATATAATAAAGGCAACGCACATATACGTAGCTAGGCGTAGTTGACTATATAATGTTTTAATATTTCCGCAGTGCACACACAATGAGTTCGAAGGGGAATATTTCTTAATCCTAGTCGCGAATACGCATAATGAAATCCGTGGGTTTTATCGTCTCCCGCAGTCAGTTTCGTCATTATCCGCAGTCAGGTTATGTGTACGAATTTTTTTTTAAGGCAGGTCAATAAAAGACGTGTCTAGCTCCTGGTTTTTTATTTTAAAATTTTTTTTTTTATTGCTCATTCCTTTGCGAAATTCCAGACGGCCCACCGAAACCCAAATGGGTATTGTTCCGGATGGTGCCACCGCCGTCACCGCGAGCGCGTTGCACGAACGGTTTCGAAATTATCTCATCGTCTACGGCGGAAGCAGAACCTGTTCTGGGCGATTATATATAAACAGCAAAGTTAAAAATAATTATAGCCAATAAGCTTGGGCACTGCTGCGGACGACCGAGAAATAGTCGAGCGATAGATGAGGAAAAGTTTATCGCAAGTCATATAATATATCGTCAAACATATTATGCAAAATACTCTACCTAATAATCATTGTTTGTTATTACACATGTAATTAACTGAACCATAATAATTATTACCGCTACTTGATATATTTGTTAATTTTTTATAAAATTAAATTATTTTTACTTGTAGTCAAAAATGAAAATAAAATATAAACAGACGAGGAAAACTGTACGTTATTGTACGTCTTCTATAATATATACGAGTACTGCAGAATAAATAATTAATTATTGCAACATGTGTTTTTCTAACTACATATTAACATAATATAATTTTTATAAACTCGCTGATCGACAAGTTATAGACTTATTTACAATTGTGGTACAGATCATGATAATTTTGATTCTTGTGCACAAGCATGCCGCGGAAATGTACTAAAACTCCACTCATAACAATAATGTCCGGAGGAATGTTGTGTTTATATTTTACACAGTAATACAAGAAGTTTGTATCTTATTGAAAACGTCGACTGATTTCTAGAATCCAATTATATAGAACCACAAAAAACAGAGTATCTAATACTATAATGAGGTACCTACTAACCTACTGATAAATGTATAAATTTATAGCTAACATCGATTAAAATACAAAAAGTACCTAATATGATAAAACTCTTTTTTTGAAAGTTAACAATATTGTCATCATAATTAAAATAAATTCCCCAAAAATGAAAACGACATATATTAATTATAAATAACTACATTATTAATTTTAGTAAGTATAAGTGTACAAATATCATGATTTAAAATCATATTTTCATTAATAATGATCAAATTATTTCAATAAAGATTAATTCATTATTAATTCGTTTTTTTATTCGACCTAAAAATTTAAGCCAGAAAGACTGCTGTTTAATAGTTCTAAATATTATTACCTTATTTAAATAATTTTTTTTTTATAATTATTAATATAAAAAATTACTGGTTCTTTATTTTACTAACCAGTTTAGTTTGAGGAATTACGGCTTTTTAGTTTTTATAAACAGTTCTCATTCAGACTCTAATGAAATTTGCATATTACAGATATTACAGTTATATTCTCATGAATGCACACTATACTGACTAAACAATGATCCGGTAAATGTGGACAAATTACAAGCTCGTTTACAAGACGACGGCTTCCCCGTGACTGATAACCGTGGCTAAATAAGGGTGGATGTTAAATGTTTAACCCTCCCTGCAGTATGCAATAAGTTTACAATTACACATCGCTTTCGAAGCCACAGGTCCGTGAAAAATTGTTTATTGTTTTCGTACATCGTGTTGGAAATCGTCCATCCTGTCTTTTGTGTGTCTTTTATGTTTTTCATTTTAATTACTCAAACACAAAAGCTCCGGTGTTTGGTGACTCCATACACATTTATAACGCGATAGAAAACAATAAAAATATATTCAAATATTGAACAAGAGTAGCTAAATATTATATAACCACCGATGGACATCTAAAATTTTTTAATTTGCACCAATTGCATAATATATGCATTGTTTGATAGCTTCAATGCGTGTTGCAGTAACCCAAATTAATTGTTTTGAAATGTATTACGAAATTATTTATTTATAATATAACAGACACGTCGCGATGAGACTAACTGTTCACAATTCAAAAAGTTTTAAATTAGTTTAACACTCATGGGAAGCTTCGTATAACGATAGTTATATAGTAAATATACTAAATTGCGGACATTTAAATAATATCATTACACTCGCGCAGACATTGTACGATTAATTGATCAATATATTATGAAATATTAATTACGATTTAAATATTATGTTTACATTCTTTTGGTATAAGGGTACTTATATTACATATTAATAGTTGCGTGTGTCCGAGCTGTCAAGCGTAAAAACTAAAAAATAAAAAGTAGGTACATGGGAAAACATTTGATGTGAATCTAATAAATTGTTTATCATTCTATAGTCCTTGCCGTGGTACCCACTGTGGATATCAAGTTTTTCTTCGGAAACAGTGAAAACATATAATAATAATACTTTCGGTGGAACTAATTGCCTGTTACACGATAAGGGAAAGAGAACTAATCTATCAGGAAATGCGGCGTATAACTACAGTTGTATGGCGACCACAAGTTGGGCATAAACATCCTTCTGTACGACTACTAAAAAAAAAATAAAAAGATGATTTTAAACACATGTCTAGCAAACCATGACCCCGACAAATAGTGTGGGTCGGCGTACTGAAATGTTTGGTCGAACAAAGGGTGTTTTGTAATCGATATAATATGTATATTATACGTCTTGTCCATTTACATAAAACATCACGAAAAGAATACCATATCATTCAATATACCTACTATACAGCGGATATCGTAATTAGGCCACAGAGGTTCGATTGAAAAAGATTATTGAAAGAGAAATATATAATATCCGCGTACAGCGTGTGGGAAAGGATGCGGAAGGGTTGTGTACGTACCTTATAGTACACACAATGCCGTTATGTTCGAAATAAAAGAATTTCTTTTTCTTGAAAACTCAGACAGGAAACTAGAGCCTATAATAATATTGACCTATATTAACTAGGTCATCAAACTCAGACAAATTGTTTAAGCCTCCTTTAAATATTGTTACGACGCGTCGATTTCCGGTATAACACAAAATTTCATAACATATAAGCCGTACGAGGAGTGTTGCATATAATAGGTATATTGATTTAAATTTAAATTATAACTATATATTATATGGTTGACGAATTGTGTATACGGTTAAAAAAAATAGGAAAAGGTTATTTCTCATTTGCATATGCCTAATGATGATATTGAGTAATACCCAAAAACAACTACACATTTTAAGTAAAATTCAAGCAAATAAATAAGTTTGATCAGTTTATGAACATAAAAACAAAAATTCAGCTATAAAATTATTAATATTTAAAACGTAGTTATGTAACAGCGCGTTATGGGAATATTTTTAAACTATTTTTTTCTATTTACAGTTCATAATTATTTATATGAAAATTTTACTACAGAAGCTGTTAAGCTCTATAAGTGCTAACACATGTCTTGAGATTGATTATATTAATTATTCGTAATATTTTAGTCATCGTCATATTGTATATCTATCAAAGTCAACAATATTATAATACAATATAAATATGAGACGAATTGTGACATCAGACTTACAGATAGTACCGATTTACATTTTTATGGCACATAAAATATTGAAATGATAAGTATTATATAGCTTATTTAAAATGATACCATAAGTCATAAATAAACTGCATTGTTCTCCATATTTATTTATGGTTAACACAATAATACATAAGTAGTTTCTAATTCTCGTGTATTCTTTTATTTGATAAAATGAAAAATAATTTTGTTATCTACCTACCCAATGTTTTAGTGAAATTTAAAGAAAAGTTAAGAAAAGAAAACGTTTTATTTTGTCAGTTATACATTTAAAGACATATATCAATTAAATTCTAAGTAATTACAGGTATGAGAAAAAAATTCCCTTTTTTTACCTTTTGGTAATATATGACTAAAAAATAAAACGAGTTTCAAAACGGCGGTGACTGCAGTATTAGTACTTATATATAATAGCATTTCTAAGAAACTTAACGGAATAAACCAGTCGGATACGCGCGATGTCGCTAAAAAATGCGCACGGGAAACGGCCATTAGCAGTATAAAGGGCACGAAATGCGTAAAAGGGGTTGGGATTATCTTGCTGATTTATCGATTTCGCGTTGCAATCAATGGGTATCCGGTGACACGGAACGAATCGGTCGTACCGGTTGGTCGCCGACGTATCCTTTGCGTATTCAAATCTCATTAGACGAGGTCCGTGTGATGATAAAACTTCTTCGCCGATGTATCTTATTAAATATGAAATATTATTGGCTAAAGGGAACATTGTCATGAGACTTTTTTTCAACGGTTCACCGATTTTTAACCTACGCAATGTATCATCGCCGTTATATACAATAATAATACGAACCGTCAAAATACTTATTATTTATGCGATCTATATATTATGTTTAGGAAATAATAATTTATGTGCATTAATAAATTGAAAATTATTTTAATATTATACGTATTAACGAACAGATTAAATCGGTAATTTATGATTAACGACAAAAAACGTATTCTGCGTGCCTTTTTCCGTCACACTCTTGTTAAATAAATATACTATTTTTTTATACTATGCCGAAATTTACAATTTTATTCGGTTTGATAAAATTAAATTTATATAGATATTGTATAATTATAACAACTCGTGAGTCATGAATGAAAGAAAACAAATCTAGATATATTTTAATATTATAATCCAAACAAATAGAAAAACTGGAAATAAACGCACGTCTATGTGATATTATTATAATATGGGATTTACAAAAGTTTTCGGAGCTGGGAAAGTACAAAGACGTGTGGCGCAAATTCGCCGGATATGCTTGCGTGGCAAACACGATCAACAGGTTTTTCCTTATCATCACAATAACATTGTGCAACGCAGGACAGGTCAACACAACACAAAAAAAAATCGTAATACGCGATGGGTATATCAATACGGGCTACGGCGGTATACCAAATACCAGGTTAATCCGTTGACCGGTCTCTTCTATAATATTATATTGTACACTCATTGCCCACCACTACAAAAAAAAAAAAATATCTATTCGTGTTTTGTGATGTTATATAGGTACTGCAAGTGCGCATTGAATTCGCCCCGATTCACATCGTCTGACGAGGAAGTGCGCATAATAATAATAATAAATAATATGTTTGTACAAGCACGCAGAGAACCTCGTGCAGGACATTTGACCGGGTATAGTCCGGGGGTAAGAAACAACAAAAAAAAAAAAACAAAAAATTAGTTCACTGCCCCGTTAGTAAGCCCAAAAACCGGACGGTCGGCAACATCTCAAACGTGTACGCGTTTTAAATGTTTCCATTGTAGGACACACATATAATAATAATAATAATAATATCAAAAAATATTTGACACGCCCGTCGTATAATATATTATATTGTACTGTAATAATATATGTAAGTATATGATTTTAAGCTGTCCCTGCAGCAACAAACGTGTTTCCAATGTCGTATAAATATACTGCATATTAAATGGCAACGAAATGGCATTATTCTCACGATATATACCGGACCTTTGCTGGACAAACAAACGCGATAAAAATAATGGACAAATGCAAAATGGTTCAGTTACCTATAGGTATATCCTAAATATTTCTAGAGATATTTTACTATTCACTGTGCAAAATGTCAAACATAATATATTTAAAACTGTACATGGAGCGTAGCGCCACAACTTACTTTTGATTGGTAAGACACAATAATATGAGCCCTAATTTATAAAAAAAATGTTTCAAAGCAATCTAGTAATAAATAAATGCCGGTAGTGAATCATATGTTTAAGTCGCCGCGATATATAAACTATTATGGGATATCTGGATGACAACAATTTCAATTTTTTTTTTATAGATAAAAATATTACGATTCCTTATTTTTTTTCTTTTGACGTTGGGCTTAGGGCCCCCATATATTTAAAAACAAACCTAACCACAGGTCTGGGAATGCAATGTAAACCCCATATTGTCGTGGCACTATGATTAACCGCGAGTTTCAATAAAATAAATTTATACTTTAAGTGTATAATATAATATCGTCTTTTGTCTATAGGCGAATTTCAATGAAAAAAATCGTGATTTTAAAATGCTTAAAACTTGTCACAATAAACTGCAGTTATAACAGTGTTGTAATATTAATACGAATTGACTTAATATTTAATAAAAAACAAATATAAGGAATAGTCGTATAGTTGTATAACTCGCAACAGAATACAAATAATAAAATAACATTATAGGTCGGCAATCTTATGGTCCTAACTCCTATTACTCCTAATCCAATATTAATTAGTATCAAAACAGGCCCAAACACACTCAGTATTTTATAAAAATAATCACCACTCACTGTCACTGTATGATTAACACCATTTTATCGCTTATAAACCACGCGCACTATATGTTAATATCGATTTGAAAAAATCACACAAAATGACTGTTGTCCTAATGATTATAATAACCTAATCAACGAATAAAATAAAACATATTTTGTGTAAAATAAAAAATAATATACCAGAAATATACAATAAAATTGACTCATATTATATTATTATCTTATTGAGGACTTGAAGACTTAGTCTACTTTATTCTATGGTTGCACCGCAAGTGCATTGTGCATAATTACCGAATCGGAAACGCATCGGCTCGGCCAGGAAGTAAATAATTATACATTTACACCGAAACATTCCCTCCCCCATCATCATCATAACATTGACAATCCGTTATTAAGTGCCTAATTTAGTTTCTGTAGGACGATAAAACTTACGTATAACATCGTGTGTCGAAGACAAGTTCCGTGACTGATTTTATTATTATTAGCCGGACGACAAAACCGGAACACATGACAATAAGACGGAGATGATAACAATAAAAGCTATAGGGATTTCAAGGAAACGAAGTATTACGCCTTAATTGCAATGTGGTTTTTCGTATCATTACGGATATAATATTCAAGCAGCTGCAATTAATAATTTTTTTTTTTTTGTTTGTCTCCAGAGATAATGATCGCAGGATATCGTGGAAAAGACAGCCGACCGAGACGACGACGACGACGACGACTTCCTCAGAAGACTAAACCACACAATACTCGTGTACAATGCGTCTATACATACATACAAAGGAGCTATGCCTATAAGAATTCTTTTTCTATTAATTTTTCTCAAGACTTACCCTCATCTCTTCTGGAGTAACGCTATTCTCCGTGTAGTAGCACAAGAGTTCAATAGAAAGCGCCGTACATTGTCGCACTTTCGATGCTAATAATAGACACACGGCACCGGTGAGCTGTAAGTGTGTCTTAGATATGTCACAGGCGCACAGAAATCTGTCTAGAAAATTTACAGACAATGGAAACACTTGATCTTCACACCTTTGTTCTTCACACACCTATACGGAAAAAAAAACACAAAAATAAATTTAAATACACAGTAAAAACAAAAAAAAACAACAGATTCCGGATATTTTTAAAATAACAATAATAATAATAATACATATGCTATACGGTTGTCGTCTATCAATATATATGTAACTAATATATGTAGTAGACTTCATTTTTTTTAAACATTTAATTTATTTAAATTCATTTTTCTTGTTGGTACGGTTTATTTCAAATATAATATAATGTAATTGTTCTTATAGCGATGACTTTTTTTTATTTATTTATTCATATGGCAAAAATAAAAATATGTGCAATTAATATTATTATGACTTGTACCATATAATTGTTATGTACAACGATGCACAAAATGAATAATACTGAGTGGTACAGGTTGAATTTCTAAAGGGTCATTGAACCTATTAAAGCTAAGTTTTAATCTACATCCGCATAGAATTAGTAGCTTTAAGAAGTGAAAAAATTAACCGAATATCTTTATGCCTTTATTACATTTTATATATATTATATAATATATATAGTTTCGACACGATATGGTTTAATATTTACAAACACGAAACGAGGGAATTATATAAGAACAACCGATTTTTTTTATCATCATCCGTCTGTGAGATCCACTTATGGTTTATTTTTTTATCGATAACGATTATCCATTATTATCTAAATACTAATTATTATTATCAGCAGAGAAAACCGAATAAAAATACAGTACAATAACTCCAGATACGTGCTGGAGAAACCATAAGACTTAATATTAAAAATATTTGAAAATAATAATTAAAAAAAAAATGAATGAGGATTATCGTTCATGTTTATATGATAAACAAAACATAATATATTAATACTATTTTATTATTTTAGGATGATACATTGACACGCATTGATACCGTACTAATTAAAATTCGTAAATTACTAATGATTTTTAATAATTTTCAAAACGTATGTATGAATGATGATATTTATATGCTTTCATAAGTGAAATTATAACAAAATAATATAAAATTATAAAACGAAAAAGTAAAACATATACAGAATATGTAAAAACAAAAATATCGTCGTCAAGCATTACGAAACACACATTTTCTTAGCTATCATTATGAATGATGATCGAAAAATGTGTTAAATTCTCATAAGTCCCTCTACACACACATGCCGCATAAGGATCACGCATTTTATTTTTACCAAAAACAATCGAAACATCGATGTGTAGGATCGCCGTCAGGTCACATGTCAGCGGTAGATGATTTATTTATTTTATTATTATATTGTATACAACGATTATGTGGACGTCAGTCGCTTGTCAAACCTATGTAGTTTGTTTACCTTTAGTGGTCACATAGTACGACCTATCACGTCAGGGCGAAGGAATCGGCCATAGGGGAATCGTAGAATTTCGTGTGCTGACGAGTTAACGAGTGGTCGCTTATAGTTTAAGACTCTGTTTATCTCATAGGTTTCTTGTATTTTTTCTTGTATAGAAAGCATTGCAAAGCAATGATTATAACAATAGTAAATGTTAGTTTAATAAATATTTTACAATAATAAAATAACAAAAAAATGAATTATAAGTAATAACTGTAGTAGTGTTTGTGAGTGCACCTACTGCTGCTTAATAATTATTGTTATCATTCGGAATGAACCAATGACAAACAATAAGGCAACATATTGATAAAATAATTATTAATTTATTCTAGTATTTAAATTTATTTAAGAAAAGGAAAGTTAGGTTATGCATTTTTTAAATCGTTATAAATATTAAAATAGTTCGACTGCAGAAAGGAATAATTATATTAGAATATTTAAATTTAATTTTAACTATTATTAACACTATAATAATATTATGATATATTCTGCAGTACAATACTGTTGCCCATTTTTGTGCCTAGTGCCTTCGTAATTTTATTCGAAAAATGTATGAATTTAAGGTCTATAAATTTGTCTCAAATACGGCCTGGCGGTGGGCCACTATATATCGATCTTCCCGGGCCCGTTTGAAATCCCAATCCGTTCTTGTCACATTATTATTTTGGCCGAGTTGAGAAAATGTCGCGCGCGGTCATCGTCCGTCATCAATAATAATACGCTTCTTACGCTTCGCTGTATATTATCGTTATTATTAATATAACTCACAAGTACTCGGAAACGCGTTTGCGCAGAACAAGTTGGCGATTAGAGTACCACCCTACATCTATAATACACAATACAAACAATATGATACGACACACACATAATAATATTGTATGAATTATTATTAGTTATTACAATAACCGCGACGTCAAGTCGTCGAAGTCGTCGTCACATATATATATAGTATAAACATTCTTGAGCGTAGGTACATTGTGCGGACGACTTTCCGCCGTACCTTCGTCGTCCGCACCCATCTCATATGCGTAGTCATGTAAACGCTTCACAAACGTTATAATTAGTATATTTTAATGACAGAGGAACCCGCGGCACAGCGGTTCATTGGTAAGTAATGTGGAAAAAGACGACGTGCATGTATGTGAAAAAAAACGATTGTAACACGCATAATATCGACGACGACGACGTCCCCTAGACGAAGAAGGCAACGATGTAAAGTATTTAAGGTCATCGTAGAGAAGAATCGTTTTTACTACTGATTTAAAGTATTTGTTAGCGCCAGTACACCCGACATCGGGACGACGACATGCTATTATATGTTCAATTTACAACCTCGGAGTTGAAGAAGAGTCGAAGAGTCGATGCAATTTTCGTCAAAAGAAAACATTATAGTTACATACCTACGACATACCTATCCAAAACATCTGAAACATCTGAAAAACGGAGTTACGTCCTCATACTCTTATTGTCTGTTGAGGACATCGACAAATCAAAAGTAAGGTCGTGCAATAATATAATTCTCCAGCCCGATAAAATCGTAATATTTTAATATTATATTACTTACGTGGCTATGTAATATATTGTAGAGTTGTATACACCGATAGTACACGGTTTAAACAATTTCTACAAACACGGGATGATTCACTAAGCATGCTCCCATTTTCTTTTGAATTTTTTCAAGTTTTGATTTTTGAATTTTTGAAGTATATGTTCCTATATACTTAAGAACTATATTTTGAAAATAGTTGAGTTTGTATACCATTTAAAAGGAGTGCCCTGTAGCTATGCAGGTTTCTTATTTTCAAAATGTGAATTTCCCCTTTTTCTGTAAATTGTTAGCAGATGAATTTTTGGGAAATGTTAATGTATTTAAATTGAATTTCGAAAGAGTAATTTTATAATAATTTTACATAGGTATATTTGATATTTTTGTAAAACTATTTTTAAGGACTACTATCCTTAGAATATACATTATAAAAACGCAGAAACTACCTGTAAAGGTACTAATTTGAATTTCGGTTTAAATAGATCAAAATTGGCAAAAAAAAAAAAAATCATCAGCTCAACGATTTACAATAAAGTAAAAATGTATAATGTTGGTTTCGTTTGTTGAAAGAAGTTGTCACTGCCACTATAATGGTCGCACCTACTTTTCAAATGCTGACATAGATGTATTTGAAAATATGATCCTTAAGTGTAGGTATACTTGAAAAATTCCAAAAATTGGAATATGTTTTGAAGAAATTCGTAATCGAGGGGGGTGGGACAGGGGCGGTAATGAATCACTCTGTATACTTGAAAATAAATATTATATAATATGCATGTTATATGGGTAGGTACTGCCGTACTCACGCGGTATCCCGTCGCCCCCTACTTAACACCGCAACCATTATTATGGTTAATACGGCATAAATAATGCATCAGTTTCTATATACAGTGGCTGTATTCAAATTACGCGCAGTCCACGTGTGTACCTGCATATATATATTATTATGTAGGTATAAAATATATACGCGTTGCCTCGCAGAGGTATTTTTTTTAATATTACTATTATTATCGAGTAAGTATTATTGTTTTTGTCACGGACCCGTCTGTTATAACAAAAATAATGATAATATTTATGTCGCACATATTTTATATTTAACGGTGGACGGACAATTAACGTTGATAATACGAATTCGTCTAGAATTCAAGGATTCGCCGCCAGTCGGACACTGAAAATCAAAATATTATGTATTGCGCGACTTCGATTCCTTCGGTCACTCGAACCAGTGGGCGAATTTAGGATTTTCCGCCCGGAGAGGGAGAGATGTACGATTTGTTACGTACATATATTATGAAATATATTGTAATGTGTACACTACATTATTATTTGAACACTTTGGATTTTTTTATAAAGCAAGATTTAATTTTCCTGGCAAACATGCAATTTTATTGTTTAGTCCGCTGGATGGAGGGGGGATATGTTCCCCCCCCCTAATAGACCAGCGCATAATACAAATCTCAATCGCAGACGTCTACCCTAACCCGCTACATTAGGTACAAGGAACTTGTGTCATCAAATTAAACTCGTTTCGGCGTTTCTGGTTGGCAAATCGACATGGACGTGAAAATAATAATATAATATTAATATATTATGTAGGTACTTCGGAATACCAGCAAGTATTTACTATCAAACAGGTAGTTTGCGTACAATTTTCGTATACACGGACATTTTTCCAACCCGAAACACGGCGGCGACGGACAATATTCGATTATTTTGTGTTGGTTTTTTATTCGCAGTTTTTAATCTAGGTGTATAGCGAGAATATGACGTGTAGTATATTAAGGAAATATGCGATACGGGCAGGGAAAAAAACAAAACGACCGAGTTTTTGTGCCGGACGACAAATACCGCGTTATCTTGGGAAAAAAAGGCCAGTCAGCTGGTGCAGCAGTCAGCGGTTTTATATTATATATTGCTGCAGCAGCTCGTGACGCGCCACTTATCATCCGATAAATTTGCGCATTCCTCGGCGAATTTCGACGACAATAAACTCTCGCCACCGCCGTCGACGCATTTCGTTTTTAACGACGACGACGATAATAAACGAACACAACTCACGTCCAACATCCACGTGGCCACCACACGTCTCATGAACGGCTGCAAGTTGGAATGCGAGTGGGCCATGTAATCGCACCCGGGCACGTACTGGGACTCGGTCTCCAACAGCTTCTTGACGGCCCGCTCGTCCCGGAAAATGGTCCGGTCCTCGGCGAAACACCTGTCTTCGGACGCGGTCTGCGACTCTGTGCACATCAGGTTCATGGCGAGATAAGGTTATGGAAGATGACCGGAAATTCGGTTCGGTCGGCCGACCGATGAGATCACCGTTGGACGCGACTGACTGTAATAATTGTCGCGACACCGTTATCAGCGTTTTTACGAAGGTTTTCCCGCCAAAAGAGACCGTAAACACGTAATTCGCCTACTCGAAAATTATACGGATTTTCGTTACGCGGCGATGGCAGTGTATCGTCACAACAGAATATTCGGTCGGGAGGTCGTGTCTTACAAAATAAATCGTTTGTATTTGGTAGGCACACTGTACGAGTGGAAAGATCGAGACGAGCGTGCAGATCGACGGCAACGAGACTACTGATTAGTGATCACTGAACTGCCGAGAACGCGACGTCGTCGGGTGTCGAAACAGCTGATCGCACGCGCCGCAGTTCGCCGTACCGGTTGTCAGCCGGCCCCGCGCAAGCGCCGCGCGTTTGTGTAACGAATAACGATGCGTCGCGGTGTCGTCATATTAGGTATCGTACGTTCGTGGTACTATTATTGTTATATGACGACCGAGGGCCTAGGGACTTCATGCCCTAAAAAACCTTAAAATATGCGTGCATTTATGCCTCAAAGAATCACTAAATATGCTATTAAAAAATGCATAATACAGTAGATGCCGCTTATAAGACTCGCACTGGGACTAACACAAAGTGAGTCTTATAACCGATTGAATCTTACGGGCGAGATGGGAAAAGAACAAACAAAAATTTTAATTAATTATTAACTTTATTTTGATATCTACTTTTCCTATTACATATTTATATATTAGGTAGGTATTATTAAATATTATTAATTAATTATAAATATATAGTACATATACACATACACACACACATACATATTAACTTACATAGATTTTAAACTTTTATAAATTTGAAATACAATAAAATTTGTTGTAGGTGCATATATAGTATATATGGCATGATTAGAAACCAGTGATAACCAATGATTATTAGTTAATAACCAACACAAAAGTTTCTTTTCTACAATTTTTCTTTCGAAATGTAAGTCTTATGACTGAATTTTTTTTAATGAATTTGAATACGTCCAGACTATTTCAGGTGATTTTGAGTCTAATAAGCGACCGAACCTTATATCCGTGATTCTTTTAAGCGGCGTCTACTGTATTTAATTAAAAATTTTATTTTGATATCTAGAGAATATTTTCGTAATTATAATTTGTATTATACAATTGTATTTTGATTATCGGGAATCACGTGTGCGATATACCAATATGTAACAATGTGAGTGATCAGTGAGTATAACACAAACACTAGTTTTATATAAATAAAACCATCAAAATAAGATCTGAGGTCTAGGAAATCTATTTAAAACTATATTTATTTTATGAAATATTTATAAAACTTAAACCTCTACATCAAAAATGGTCAAATTATAAAATATGCAATTATAAATTTTGAATAAAAATTCGTATTGTTATGAAACAAATTTATATATTACTTAGCTATGTTTTGAATGATTATTGAAAAACTACAAACTCTTAGATATCTATAGCTCTAATGACGAGTGTCTAAACTTTTAGTTTTTTATATAATATTAATACTGAATAAAATAATACGCAGTCTCATAAGAGTAAGAAATATGGATGATTCGTTTAACACTGAGAGTTTGAGGAAAAACGTTTTATTTTTTTGTACACTTTAGAATATTTCAAGAAATAATAATATCATGCATTTTTTTATTTCATCTTACTATAGATTTATTTTAACATTCATTACCAACACAAATTTATAGACCTGTTACATGAGGATAACAAAAAAAAAACTATTTCATAAATAGTAAACTATTTTTCTATTCGGTAGGGGGATATATCATAGTCGGGGGTGTTATACCTCCCCTACTAGCCGCCTTAAAGAGGAACGACGTTGATCTGCGATGGACTATAGCACAGTCTTGTTAAGTATTCGATTACTATTGCATTTGAATATTAGTATTTAAATATATTTTTGGTATTTCAATTACTTCTCAAAAACTTTTTGACAAATGTATTTTAAATAATTTAAAAATATTTTTTCTTTGTATTTTATTTCAGAATACTAAATACTTATACATTTAATATAAGTACTCGTTTTACCGTTGTATTTTAACGACCAATATTTTTGTTTCATATTTTATTATTTTTAAAATAATATTTTGTGATAAATCTAAAAATTTATAAGATTTCATCAAACACGAAAATGACATTAAAATAGCCACTAATTATTTCTATCTAGCTAAAGTTTAACTTGACCTGATTATAATATATAAGGTATAAGACATCTGAAATTCAAAATATGAAAAAACTATTTGTAAAGTATTTTAAATACTTTTAAAATGTAGGTATTTGAATTTATATTCAAATAATTTTGAAAGACCGTATTCGAATACGTATTCCGAATACATTTGAAAAGAATTCTTCACAAGACTGCTATAGCACGAGTAGCAAATGTGCTTGGCGGCTATAAGTAAAAGTATATCTTATATTGCAATGGTATATTATAATATCAACATTAACTGTACAATAAGAATAACGACTCAAAACATTCGAAACACAAATTATGTAGTATGGAAATAAATATTGTCGCCACACCAACTTAGAAAGAAACGGAAAAACAGACCGAGAAGCAAAAGAAATTGATAGAACATAGTCTTATAACTTATGCATATTACAAGTTACAAAAAATGTGCAGACACAAAAATTCTAATAAAAAAACTTAGTTAAAATCCAAATGCCAATATAACAACAGAATTCAATATTAATGAAATTCTGTAAAAGCGCTATCGACGAATGGCAAAAATTTTCATTTAAAAAGAAAAAAACAATAATAAATAGACTGGTCAATACAATACTACCTCATAGATATCCAAGCCCAAGATACTTCTCACAATGGCAAAAAAAGACTAAACAATAATCA
>JACXSJ010001129.1:74542-116586 GCA_014851325.1 Pentalonia nigronervosa
TTCTCATCAAAAAAAAAAAAAAAAAAAAATGCTGGAGTGAAAAATCGAAGTATTATTTGACTACTTATCGTGTAGTAAAGTTCTCGTAACAAATTAAATTATACGACATACTCAATTTTTTTCACCTGATAATGTGTCTTGAATTATTTTATTGTTATTATTTCATCTCCCCTATGTTACCAATATTTAAAATGTATTAAAATATATTAAAAATCCACGTCACTCCGGCTCCACCAGGTCTCGGCTCGCGGTTGGCGACTTTGGGTGACCACCCAAGTTCTAATGACGAATCCTCACCGCACGTATACACATCTTCTAAAACCAATCGCACCTTACCCCACAGTAATAAACCTATTGAAAACCTACAAATAACTAATGGCTATAATCGTTGGGCTCAGATTGAATAAAAAAAATCACGATTCTCAAGACGTAATATTATTGTATAATTAGACATTAGACGATAAAAACGTTTTCATTTTTTTTCTTCTTGTTTTCAACCTAAGATTGTAAGGTCAGACATGAATCGTGAACTACTACACTGGTTATCTATTTATTGTGTAGACCGAGCTACTATGAGTACCGGACACTATATGCACCTAATTAACGAATGACCTAGTAATATTGTATTAATCATCGTTAGATACGTTAAAAGGTTAAATTTCTTGCACCATGCGATAAACACGTGTATCGCATGTTTATTAAATATTATACAAAACAATATTTTACGCCAAACACGCACAAATTAAAATGAATATTATTTAATTTCGACTCGCGGGTACAGTGGCGTATGTCATATATATCCTAGAAATTTTCAATTAACACGTGTTAATCTTATATAATTTATTGTACTGACGAGAGTAAGTCAGCAAATATTTGGGGAATTTCGAGAGTTTTTTGGTGGGCTTAGCCCTGATTTACGCCCATGGGAACGTGTCTAAATTTTGAAGTGTTTGTAGTGGACACATCATTTATTATACCATTATCATAAGATGATCAAACTGTGATCTCATTGATCTAATTATTACAATAATTATACTTACGAGTTAAAATCTCAAATAGTCAGATACTCAGATATAGTGTAATTATATAAGTAGGTACTAAGGTACTTACATTAATAAATATTTCAGACTTGTGTTTTTAAGTACAGGTGTACAATTTTCATTTACCTAAATACCTTAATGATGGTCTGTTGTTTTAATTGATATTTCTTATTATAATCCTGTAGGTGACCTAATACATAAATCATAATTCATCGATATTATTATCAGTTGGACATTTTGTACTGTTTTAACTAACCTATTAAATATAAATATAAAAATTCATATTATTAATTTATTTCATAATGTTATATAATATTAGTCATTACACGAGCATAATATAATTAAAAAATGCATTACGGAGAATGCCATATTAGTTTTAATGAAATTATAATTTAGGATTTGATTGTGGTGTCGTTATACAATTGTGTGTGCATAGCTTAATAATTATTGTTAGTGTTGATGATCTTCGTGATTATGGCCTGCATGATCACCTGATGTATGGTCATGGCCTGCATGGTCACCTGTTGTGTGGTCATAGCCTGCATGGTCACCTATTGTGTGGTCATGGCTTGAGTGATCAATTCCTTCGTGGTTATGGCCGGTGTGGTCACCCGCTTCGTGGCCAGTGTGATCACCAACACTTTCTTGGTGAGGTTTACCTTCGTGATGACAATGAGCGCTCAAACATAGTTGTATCATACAAACTGCCACCAAAAGTATTACAAACTAAACAAAATATTCGAGTTACAAATTTGCTTTAACGTCTAACCTCTAAATGTCAATAATAATAAAAATATTAATTGCTACACAAATAATAATTTGATTATTATGCATTTATACATAAATGTTTAATAGTAAAATAAATTACTTTAATAGTAATATTATCATAAAATTTACTCTATAGTAATGCAAGTTGACAGACAACCATCTTGGCACAGAATTGTTTTTTGTATAAAATGATTTTATGTCATTGAATTCAAATTAAACACATCCATATAATGAATCTAGGAAAAAATACCCGCGGAAATAATACCCAATAGAGAAAATACCTTTTGTATTAATGCCCAATAAAAATAATACCCAACAAAATAATAATAATTATAAATATATTAACATATTAATAGGTACATTGAAAAATGTATATATTCATACTTGATGAATAGACTATTAATTATATAAATATAATATAATATCAAATAAAACCCAAGTAATTACTAGAAATGTACTAACATAAAAACTCCATTATAAGAATATTAAAAAATAAAATAACATTAAAAATATATGGCTTTTAGTTTTTACAATAATAAATACTAAATATCACTATTTTAAACGCCTTATCCAAAGAATATTCACAAACAACAAATGTTAATAGTTAATAATATCGGTGTATATAAACTAAAAACTAATATTTTGGCACTAATATGAATAATACGTCTGTCAATAATTTAAAATATCATACTTATTTAAAATAACTTTTAGTATTTTTTCTTTTGGGTATTAGTTCCACGAGTGTTTTTTCTATAGACATATTTTTCAGGTATTTTTCAGATTAGGTACTCATATAATAGTGATGACTCTTTAGACACCTAACTGTACGAAGAAGCCCACCTTTTTTTTTTATGATGTTAATTTAAGAAATATTATGAACAAAGCTAAAAAATTAATTTTGTCTTGTTTATAAAAATACCAAATGTTAATCAGTAGATTTTATAGGATATTATCAAACCGTCAAATGTTTATGAAATCACTATTTTCTGCGTATTTGTGCAGTTGCACATCTTACGAACAATATTCTTCATACTCTAAAGACTTAAAATAATTCTATTACGATAATATTATTAATTTACGTTAAACTGTACCTATGACGTAAAAATATTAATATGCAATATATTTTTTTTATATAACTAAAAAAACTTTGATCATATTTGAACTTAAACTTTAGTCAATAATTATCTTTAAAAGCTGTGTGTATAGCAAGTTGAGGAAGACTACTAAAACTATTCGAAACACACCGCAAAAAATGTTCTGCCTATACATTCTTAGGTATATATAATTTAACTTAACAATACCTAAGTCGTTTTACTGTGTATCCAGCAATAAAGTAACATAGAAATTATCGATAAATTATTGAATTGCATATTATTATTGTTTAAAAACAGACACAGTTAAAATAATATATAAAAAGGAATTATTTGAATGCCATTCATTCTTGGAACTTAGAATTTTTAATCATTGTTAGTCCCTTTGCGTAATATAGTAAATTACTCACCGAATATTTCATGATGATAAATGTAAATTAAAAATGTTATAAAAATAATACTTTAGAAATAACGCACTATTATAACTGTTCGTAAAAACTGAGAGGAAAACGTTGGTAAATTTCTATATAAATACACGGTGATAGAAGAGATAAAAAAATTATCTACGATAAGTTGTGTTGAAATTCTGTAAACTGTTCCACCTCCATGTTTGTTAAGATTGTTTTTAATCTAACTGATTTGTGCTTTCTTCTAATCTCATAATATGTTATTATTATTATTATTTGTTAACTACTTATAATATTTCTACGTGCCTAATATAATAAATTACACAATAATATTATAAAAGATTATGTTTTACGCAATTACTTAATTATAATATTATAATAGTGCACAGCAATAAATTATTAAAACTTAAATTACATATTAAACATTTTAGATTCTGAACGGATTGACAAATATATTGGTAACAAAATTATGTGTTAAATTATGTTTAAAAAAAAAATGTGTTTGTGTTTGACGGACTACATTATGCATAATATTAATACTTCAATTTTAAACTATGAAGGAGGTTTCTAGTAGAAAATGTTATCTAGTCGGTATATATAAGAAAGAAAGAAAATCAAAAGTAAAAATAACCACAACTTTTTAAAAAAAATATTATTTTATTATTTAATTTAATTAATTAACAGTAATATTTATGCAAAATTACAGTTTTCGACCACATCGATTTGGGTTTTTTGTAAATATTTAAAGTTCAAATTTTTATGAAATCTGATATATAAACGAAAAATTACATTCTTTCCTTCGACGGTTTTAATTATTTTGTTGTAGTTCATAAAAATATTATTCACAGAGACATTTTATTCCGCATCTTAGCTTGTTCCTATTTTCCTTTAATAATGAATTTATTCAAATTTTGATTTACGGAATTTTAAGTAGGGCCTAGGTACTTAAGGACTTAATTTTCATTTATTTAGATTTGTATACTTTTTTTAAGGAGTGTCCTAGCTATGGCAAAACAAATTTATTTTTCAAAAATGGAACGCAACTTCTTTTACTGTAAATCATTAAGCAGTTGAATTCTTTTAAAAATGTTGACGTATTCAAATGAAAAATTGATCGAGTAGTTTCTGAGTTATAAAAATGTACACACAACCTATAGTATTAAAAAGTCCTTAAAAATGGATTTATAAAAATATAAAATAATGGACAATATTTTAAAGGGTATTATAATAAATTTATAATAAATAAGGGATGATGATTTAAAAATTTAAATAGTTTTAATATTAATTAATATTAGCATTTTATGTAAAAAATTGTCTGAGTATTACAATAGTTATTGTATAGACGTCTAAACGTCTATTTCATAATAAATAGTATAAAACCTACAGGCTAAGGACTAAATTATTATCCTTAGTGCATAATGTTTGATGACCCAGAAAATAGTCTTTTAAATTTTAATTCAGATGCCGGTGAAGGGATGCAAATGCCCTGCAGGGTGGATCGTACGTTTTATATAATATTAGGTAGGTATATGTAAGTATAATATACGAGTTCATAATTCCTATAATGGAAATCCTCCGTTTCGTACACTTCACTTTTCATTTATGTTTAAGTTACATAATAATCTGTATAATCGATTTGTTCGACACGTAATTACTTTGGGTTACTAGACTTAAACTTTAATATATTATAAAAGTATAATATAATAATATACCGATCGCCCATTTAATCGGAACGGCGCATAATTCACCGACGTTGCGCTATCAGACACGCAGAGTTTGTAGGTCAGCAGTCCAGTGCTTACCTCCGGTTGAGATGTAAGTATATTTATTATTATTTTTTTTTTATATTAGATGCCTGTATTATATTGTTGTTTAACGACTGCTCTATTATTATTATTATTGTTGAAACCCAGACGAATGTACAAACAATATAATCACGGCCGATAATCACAGCATTAGAAAAATATTATGTTGGACTGGTGTAATCGTTTTATATTATATTAATACATATACATTTGTATATTATACAATATACATACATGGAGGTATGTACCTATATGCACCTCACTTTATATATATATATATATATATACCTGTTTAGTAAATAATTTAGAGGTTAATATATTGTGGTAAGTATATTAAATGTGTTTGTAGTTAATATCATATATCGGTTGTATAGTACACGTGTACCTATACAGGGTGATTCGCCAAGCATGCAGCTCACCCCTATTTTTTCATTTAATAATGAGCTTATTCAAATTATGATGTTTGGAATTTTCAAATATATTTGAAAACAATATTTTCCGATTCTTGAGATTTTTCGCTTCATTTGAGAAATGCCCTGTGGCGATACAAATTTCTGTTTTTCAAACGAGAATCCCTAATTTCTTAATGTAAATTATCTAGTGTATAATTTTTTGAATTGTTGTTTGATATACCTTATTCAAAATTCGAACGAGTAGTTTTTCAGTTATTAAAATGTTTATACTAAGGATAATAGTCCTTATAAATATTGATAGATTATTATCAACCACTTAAATATTTTCAAATCACCATAGCTCCCATATATTTTTCAAATCTATTATTACGGATCTATTGTACACAAAGTACGAAAACTATTCGTGAGAATTTTGATTTCGATACATACGTCAACGTTTTTAAAAAAAATTGTTCGCTCAACAATTTACAGTTAAAAAGGCGGGGGGGGGGGCATTTCTCGTTTGAAAAACAGGAAATTATATCCCCACAGGCACTCCTTAAATATTAGAAAAAAATCGAGAATTTTAAAATGTTGACTTTAAGTGTATTTAAAATTTACTGCAAAAATCAGAATTTGAATAAATCGATTATTAAATGGGGGTGAGTGTGCTCGGCGAATCGCGTTGTATACATCATCGGCTAATGTGTTCGGGAAGCCATAAAATCGTATTTTTGTATCCAATTACACGTGTTTTTTTTCGTAACACGCGGCGGCAGCAAATATAATTATGTAGAAATAATATTGATATACCTACCCATAATACGCATCTATGGCAGTGTGACGTGCGTATTTAACGATGAAAACTGCAGCGGCGCGGTATTTGTCGAAGAAGAAATTCTCGTTGAAAACGATATTGGCCTCAAAGGTCAAGTCCGGTATTAACCGGTATAAAAAATGTCGATTTTGGTTAACCAAGGGCTTGTCGCGCGTCGCGAACAATTGGAAAGAGACTGCGCAGTCGGCGGCGGCGGCAGACATCGACGGCATGTTCCGCGGATTGGATGAAAACAGAGACTTGTTGGTGAACCGGCTGAACGCTGGCCAGGACTTGTACCCCAATTGTGACACGTCGATTTGGCTGAGAAACTGTACGCGCGACATCCCCTCTCCTGTCGGAGGGAAAATCAAGGGTAAGTCGTCGAGGGCGCGTTCAAAATAAATTCAGGGACTGGTACCTTCGGGTTTTTACAGTTTTGGTAGGTGTTTAATTATTTTACAAATTGGTTTTGGTTCTGGTCCCGGTTTATGATTTTTTTTTTAAGGTTTTGGTTCCGGTTGGGTTCCGGTTCCCAAAATTTAAAGGGGTTCCAGAACCGATTAATTTCGGTTCGGTTCCAGTTTCTGGTTTAAATATTGACGCATGATTGCTGCCCCTGCAGCTGCACAGGAAAAATGCAATTGAATTGCAGCCCAATAAAATTATGCGATTCGCGCATAACGCATTGAAGTCTACTGCAGATTTTCAAACATTTTTAGTACCTACGACACAATTAATAATATTTATATTTTGTGTAGGTAAGATACCGGAGTGGTTATCGGGGTCGCTACTACGGAACGGTCCGGGGAGTACACGAGTGGGAAATTACGAGTTTAAACACATATTCGACAGCTCTGCTTTACTACACAGGTAAAAACGATAAACACGAATTGAATGCGTTTTGTGTAAGATAATAATAATAATATATATAATAATATTACGACATTTGTTTGTAGACTATGTTTCCATGAACTCTATAATACGCACGTTGTAAATTTGGGGGCGTAGCTGGGATTTTTTTTTTTTTTTTTGGTAGGCTCACTATAAACCTTTTACTCATATATCGACAGAAATGGGGACTTAACCCGATATCTGTATTAGTTTCTTATTACTTGAAAGTTATCAACGATTGTTTTCATTATCAACTAATAACTCAAAACAAAATAAACCAAAAAATAAGTTGATAGTTTTAATTTTTAAAATATACATTTAAACAAACAAGTATGACAATAAATTCAATCTTGGTAAACTGTAAAATCAATCCTTTTGCCTCTGCGCTGCCTCTCGGTTTTTAGAACTTTCTTTAAATGTATTAAAAACTTTTAAAATACTACCAAAATGAGTTTTGAAAAATTGTATGCTCTTATATTTCGAATCCCATCAGTATCACAGTGTTATGGGACTTTGCAATATTTTATTCTTTGAAAAAAAAGCATGATGACGAAGCGCGTAGATACCGATTGAAATGCATTAATAGCTATTTTTATAAGCCAATTATTTCACCTATCTCTTAAAACCTTAATTTGAAATTTATAAGAAATAGGTTTAATCTGCGAGCGCATGGCAATGTCGCATGTCCGGACATGGAATTTTCGCTAAAGCTCTTTTCGAGTAAACCTTGGTAGGTCTAGGCCTACCTGCCGGCTACGTCCCCGTGTAAATCCATGCCCTGGTAATAATAGGTTTGCATTCAAAAACGGAACAGTATCGTATCAGTGTCGATTTTTGGAATCAAACACATACAAACAAAACAATGCAGCCCAAAGAATTGTCATCACCGAATTCGGAACCAGAGCGTGTCCTGATCCTTGTAAAACAATTTTCCACAGGTATGTAAACTAACCGAGTATGCTAACCTATTTGTCAATACTATATAAAATATTAGTTTTAGTGTAATATAACAGAATAATTTGATTATTACACATTTACTAACAACACAGTATGTTCCGCTGATGCGATTCCGTCTAATTTTACATAAGTTTAATTACAGCATTTGAATTAATCAACAAATATAAAATACCTAGTAAATGTATTAATTGCTGCGACTGCTTTTACTACGTTTTCCTGACCGCATCATACTGCATTATAATATTTTGACAAAAAAATAAAAGTTGTTGTTTTTTATTAAAAAATACTGATTAGTGTAAAAATTAATATTAAAAAACGAAATAACAAACCATCCATCGTCTCTTTACTCATTATATAAAACACTGTCAAATGATTAGTAATGAATAGTCTCATTATAAAGATAGTGATTATATTTTATTATAAATAAAAGTGTTGTTTTGTGTATCTAAAGAACATTTAAAACTTGAGAATACGAGATGAATAAAATTAAATTTTTTAAACAACAATGAAACGTCTGAATAAAAATTAGAATGGTTTTTTATCTGTCTCGTTTCCTTAAGTTTTATTATGTTCTTTGGCAAGGGCAATAATTCATTATTTTAGAGTAGTTAAGTTTTAAGCGTATACACGTGTAAACAATAATAGATAATAATTTATAATCAACTGTTATAATAATCAATATTAATATAATTAGGGTCAAGCATCAACACTAAATAATTTATTAGTTATGTGCAGTCAGAGTTATATGTTCGATAAAAAGTATATTAGCGTGTAGAAAGTTGAAAAAATATTACCATTAATATTAAACTGTCATAAAAAATTTTAATTTCAGGATATACAATATATATCGTTGCGTAAATTTATTGATTTTTAAATACAATAATACACTAATATACTATTGCAGAATAGGTATCCATAATCAAACAATGGAGAATCTAATACTTTTCAATAATTGTCTTCCAGTGATCCGAACTGTAATTGCTCTATGCACTTACACGATAGTTTATATAGTATCTAATGTATCGCAAAGATTAAAGGCCACATTATATAGTTTTCTTTAAAAATAAAAACCAAGTATTTCAAATTTAGAATAAATCGAACCAATATGTTTTAAGAGCTTACCTAATTTATACAATATTTAATCAAATGTTTACCAGTCAAAAGTAAACACTATTTTTCAAAATTAAATCTTCTATATAGTACCATGTATTATTATTGAGTAGGCTCATAAATCATTAAATATTTCAGTTCCCAAATAATATATAACAGATAGTCATTTCAATAAATTTTTCTGCGTGCTATTTCGTTCTAAATAGTAAATTCTACTGATTTTTACGCATTATTATCATATCAATATTATTTATATTGTTATTGGATATACACGTATAGGTCATAAACACGTGTATATAGGCTTGATAAATTAATATCTACCACAAAATGACGAACGTGTCAAATATTCGTAACTGATATACTCATTAAGTGTACTCGTATTTACTGAATAAGTGTTAGCCGTCAGGACAAAAAATACCAGTAATGCAATTAAATGGGAAAAACAAATCCAACAGAGAAAAATAAACAATTTTTACTACCTAACTAAATGCCGATAATAATAGCAACAGTAATGAATATTGAGAGGCCACATAACTCCGGAAGTAGATATAAATTATTAAATATAAATTAATCGAAAAAAAGAAATCAATATTCAATGTATAGTAAAACGTAATTATTGCAACGATTAGAAAATGAGATTGGATAATAACAAATACTAATTAATACTTATAAATTTATAATAGTCGTATGACATTAGTGTTAATTATTGTAATAAATTACAATAATTAGATACTATGAGCGTAAATGAGTCCACAATTAAAAAAGTACCACCTAAAGCAATGACAATAATTGTATCTCAGCTTTCTCTTGAATACGTCACGGCGGTCGCTGCGTGTTTACGACTATATTTAAGATTAAAACCAACACAACATTTTTAATAATATTAAACTCAGACCCAATGTGAATCGTTCTTATTAAGACCACACGGTTCCTATTGAATACGGTAACAGTGTTTTAAGAGGATGTTGTGAAGGTCTCCGTCTAAAACCGACACATAATATCATAGCGAGTTCAACTTTTAAAAGAATCAGTTTTGCTCTATTATTTTTTTTTTTTTTTAATATTATAGTGAATCGTAGTTATTGTCAAATTTAAAGGTAATTATATTATCTAGTTTCCCTTGGGTTGGATTTTTGTTATTTTAATACTGAAACAGGTATCGTAGGCGGTTGTTACTTGTTATGAGAACATTTTAAATTAATTGTAAATTTTTCTTTTGAAATATTTACACGAGAAGAAGGAACTTCCATTCTTTGATAGAACCCATCATGGTTTTTTTTTTAATTTCTCAACTTAGAATTTTTTTTTTTAAACATAGGTGTATGCTTTTGGGCTATAAGTACAACTATTTTGCTGGCCGATTTCATGTCGTCAATTTGGTGTTACAGCACCTATAGATAGTATACATGGTGATTTTTTAAGTATGTTCTCTCTGTTTTCCTTTATAATAGTATATTTATTTAAATCCTGATTTTTAGAATTGTTTTATATACATAGAGACCATATTTTCGAATTCTTAATTGTTTTTTGTATTAATTAACGAATGTTTTGTGGTGATACAAAATCTCAAGAATTCCAAAATATGGTCTTCAAGTGAATTTAAAAATTCCAAAAATCAGAATTTGAATATATGTGAATCATCGAGTGAAATTTTGAGTAAAGTTTGATTGTTAATTTTGCTTTACTGTATGATGGCTTTTAAACAGTTGTGGAGTGTGTCGTTTGATATCCAAGGGTGCAAAAGTCATCAAACGAATTTTTTGTACATCTATAAGAGATTAAATTACTTAAGTTATATTTTTCCAGAAAAAATACAGTCAACTGAATAAAATGATACTTTTATTTTAGGTTTTCTAATGTATTTAAATGGGGAGATGATCAATCAGACAATGCGATGATATCTATTTACCCAATCGGCGATGAGTATTATGCATTTACGGAGTATCCAATAATGATCAAAATCGATCCTACGACTCTTGAAACGCTTAAAACTGTAAATATAATTATTATTTATAATATTAATATTAAACAATAACTTAATAAGCGTGTATTATATTATTATTGCTAAAACAGCAGATTTGTGTAAAAAATGATCATGTTACCTACATTCACTTATTACTTAATCTCTATTTTAAATTTTTTTCCTTGTATTAATTTAAGATTAAACACGAATGGTAAGCGTAATACACATTATGCATATTGCACATAGCATCATAAAATATAAAAATATAAAAATATGGACTATTATATTTCAATTAAGTTGAATAAGTTGCAATATGTTGTAACGATAATGAAAATCGTATAATATTGTTAAAGCTCATAACAATTATTATTGTTTTAAATTGCATTGGAATTTTATCTTCTTATGATGTATGCATTTGTTTGTGTGTGTGAAATAGTGTTTTTGTGCGAACAAAATGTTGTAATATATTATCAAATATGATAAGATATATTTAAAGATATGATTGCATTATTTCTCTTGTTCTCACATTTAAGCACGTTTCGTGGTCGAACGAATTTATAAACAAAAAATTGTTACACTTGCGTTATTAGTATAGGTAATAGTGGAAGGCAGAGCTTTAAACCGATTTTGGATACTGATTTTAAATACTGGTTAAACCCGTTAAAGACCGCGATATCGAAATTGAAATCGGAAAAAATATATACTGATATCCAAAACCGAAATCGAAATAGGAAAAAATAAATACTCTTATCCGAAACCAAAATCGAAATCGAAATCGGAAAAAAAATGTTTTCGGTTTCAAGCCCTGGTAAAGGTATTCTTGTATGCTCACTGTTTGGGAGGGGGGGGTGTTAGCGCACTATTTATATTTGTTTTCTCTCTCTTTCTCAATCACAAACATGACAGATTTTGGTTCAGTAGAACCAATAACCTATAATTGTGTTGTAAGCTTTAACTAAAGAACTGATCTATTGTAAGACTTAAAGTCGAGAACATTCAATTTATACGATTTGTGTTTGTACGTCATCTCCTCGAGATATTTTTAAATCGCGGTGTGCGATAAACGAGCGTTTTGATTTTTCCAATTAGATAGATATTGCTCGGCTGACTGGTATCGTTCATCACACTGCCCACCCACATGTGGCGGCCGACGGTGCCGTTTTCAACTTAGCAACTGTTCCGAAAATCGACGGTCCTCATTATTGTGTGGTCAAATTTCCTCGGGTCGATTCAGGTAGGGCACCAAAAGTACTTCAAAGCACTGTAGTGGTGAGCAGACATAACTGCACGTTTCCACTAAAAAAAGTGTACCACTTTTCCGCCGAATAAGGTTATGGGCCGGTGATATTGAATCGAGTCCCACCGATATTTTTGGGTTATCGGAGTCGAGTCTGGCCAATATTTGTTAGGTTGCTCGAGAGTCCTGTTGAGTCCCGCGATTATCCAGGAGACACTACGTGAGGGTTGACCGAGTAGTCTCCCAAAAATATGAGTGTGCTTGTCTGCACTGTTTTTTTTTTTAAATTTTAAATATAGTAATAATAATAATGATAAAAAAGTTCATTATTTAAAAAAATTTTAAAAATAATAATAAAAATGATCATTACAAATAGATGTAATGTAATAATATGTTAATATTTAGTAATGATAATTATGCGCGCAATATAATATAATAAACATTTAAATAGTTGCAAAAGTTTAAACGATCGAGTGTAATTATTGATATATGAAAAGATCATTTTAAGCGCAATATTGGCAACCCCCCTCCCCATTTTATCCACATGGATTCAATTCAAAGATATTGAGATAACAAACTGAACTCAATTCAAACACATAAAAGTATAGCATGGACTCAATTCAATATTATCCATATTGACTAGTATTGTAAAATATAGTATTAACTATTGACAGTGGTTCAAAAATGAAAAGAGTTAGCCAAAATTCTAATCTTCACAGAAGTCATTTAAAAATATGATTTATAACTTGTAAAATAATTATTATAACAATGAGGCGTGTTCATATATCTATTTAAAAAAAACAAAAAATTAAATATAAGTCAATTTAGAATGATTTATATTTTACTATTTATTATTATAATATTTGAAATACTTAAGTATTTAAATATACATATTGAAAAATCAATCTTCCCGGCCGCTATCACAACTGCTATATTATCAGGATCACATTCACTTTCAATTTCGAGCAAAAATATCTTGAAACTTTGATAGGTTAGGTTGGGTTAGGGTAGATAAGGCTTTTAAGCTTCAAGTACTCACTACGAAGAAACGAAAAAATATGAGCAACTAACGATGTCTTAACCAGTTGATTATTGTGGTCTAAATGATGGTTTACTATCTTATTATATACAACATTATTCATTTCAATTACCACATACGGATTAACAACAACCGCAAATTCGTGATCAGATTATTAAAATAATATTTTTTTTGTATCTTATATCTGTCATAGATAAATTATTGATAAACGCTTCAGTTTTATTTTTGTTGTTGTAGACTATTAAATTATACGATGATGATTATCAACAAAATATTATCATAGTTTTTATGAAAAAAACTATGTTTTGTCTACTTTAATTATTATCTTATGGGTATACTTAATATTAGTGGCGTAATTGGGGGATCGTAATGGGTTGCACTTGTAACCCCAAATATAACGCTGGGGTCGCAAAAGTATTAGTTTGCAACCTCTGAAATTTAAACTAATTAATTCATTAAAATAGATAACAATAACGAGATAGGTACAATTTTAAAATTCTGAATTTTGTATTCTAATTCTAAAAGATTAGATATGTCATATGATTCAAATACAAATAACGTTTGTAGCTATTTCAGTAATAAAAACTTAAAATTCATAGTTTTTAATAATATGTAACCATAAAAGAAGAATAATATATAAATGTATAATGTATTTTGTAATATATGCTTTATTTAATATGTTTTAGAACATAAAAATATGATTTTATTAAAACGTTATTTGGTTTTATAATATTGGGGGTGTGAAACCCTCACTGCCCAGTGCATATCCTGAGTTATTTTTGCAATCCCTGACATTATGCCCAAATTATGCCATTGCTTAATAATATTTTTTTGATATAAGTTTTACAGTTTTACACGCCTTAGGTATTATAAAAAACATTTTTACCAACTAAATTTTATTTGAGTACTTTCAAATTAAAAACATCGAATTTCGATCGACCGTTTTCATTTTTGAACTACTATGCTTGTTCTCTTTGCTACCCCTCACGCCCGGCTGATAAATGGAAATTTCTCTCCTTCGGACATTTTCCCCCTAACTGTTTTTGGCGTAGTAGGACATTCTCCCCTCTTCGATATAATTTTGATGCGGATATTTTCCCCCCATTTTTTTAAGTTTACTATTTAATAATATTATATTATTTATTATATAATATGAAATTATTTATTTTGAACAAAATATAAAATATAAAATTTCTTTTATTATTTTCATAAATATAATAAATTATAGATGTGCATATATATTTATGATTAATTGAACTACTCGAAACAATAAAAATTACAAATAAAATAATTTAAAAAATAAAATTGTGTAAAAAAGATAAAAGATTGTCTAAATAAAATATAAATCATTATTAATAAAAATGGCTAAAACTTTTGACAAAAAAATGATACATTTTGTAAAAAAATCTTTGATTTATGATTCTTTTGTTATTTTTAAACAAATATTTTTTAGTCTTTGTTTATATTTATTTATTTATTTATTTTTTTTTTTTTGTTAAAACTGTTAAAATTATTTTATTGTTTTAAGTAGTTAAGTTGATCAAAAATATAAAAATATACATCTATAATTTATTATATTTATTAAAATATTTGGAAATATTAGAAAATAATTTCATATTAAATAATAATATAATATCATTAAATAGTTAACTTTAAAATAAAATATGGGGGGGGGGGGTGTCCTACTACACCGAAAGCAGTGAGAGGGGGGAAATCGTCAGGAAGAAATGTCTACGATTCCTCCGGCTACGCCACTGCCGCCCGCGCGCACGTTTTATTGAGCGAATTATTTTTGTGTTCGCCCAGAAACCGGATCCCGGTATTCGACGGACGAAATGTTTGGGCGAACGTGCATCGTGGCCACCATCAAGTGTCGGTGGCCACTGCACCCCGGGTACATGCATTCTTTCGGCATGACGGAACATTATTTCGTCGTAGTCGAACAGCCTTTGAGCATTTCGCTGCCCAATGCCGTGGTCAACAAATTCAGAGGAAACCCGTTGTCCGGTGCACTGAAATGGTTTCAAAACTGCCCCGTGAGTATAATAACGATCGTCGCAGGCACGCGGTGACTGCTATAGGTACCATAGCAGTTGCTACTACATTTAAATATTGAATAACATTTTTATAGATTTTATACTCGTCCGTTTAATAGTGTTTTAAATTCTGTTTAAGTCTTTTTTATTCTCCCATTATTAACCAGTTGTAACACTTAAACGATCTTGTCTGCATTTGAATTTCTTATAATATATAAACGACAACATGTGTTGGCGGATGACTAGTGGAGTGGTATATTAGTAATTCATTGTTCTATTAACCTACCCGATTTCGTTAAAATCAAACTTTAAAGTTTAATGTGTGTAAAATGTTTTTTTTATTTCTTTTATTGGCATTAATAACAAAATAATTTATTTTAAAATATAATATAACGCCATCAGGCTTATAGACGTCATACCCCCACCATTAAGGGAATAACGTTAAGAAATTTCGTTTTATTTTTTTATTTACATCTAAATACTAATTCGAAAAGTATTTTAAAGGTGGTCCCGTAATAGTACCAACTGCAATGACGAGATAAAAAAACGGTTTCGTGCTGCAAAGCAAACTTACGAATACCATCGTATTGACTGCAGATTTATTAATATTTCACAATGCACAGAGAATAAGAAGTCAGCCGATGACCTAAAAATTAAAAATTGTTAAAAAATGCAAAAAAATATACTAAATTAAAACTTTTTTTTTTATTCAAAAATACATAAAACGTTTATGTTATAAAACAAACATCGCGTATCTAGCTCTGGAAAACGGCGCAAAGTGCATTAAAATCCCAGCCTTAATTATAAATTATATTATTATAATTTATCAATATCTAAAGTTTCAAAACTCTGCAACTCTGTTTTGATTCATTGTATATATTGCATAGACACTGATTCATTTGATTTCGCGATCTGATGGAAAAACAGTGAAGACATTTAAATCGGATGCTTTCTTTTATCTCCACATAATAAATCAGTACGAAGAAGACGATCACGTGGTGATCGATATTTGTTGTTACCGAGATCCTTCCATGATCGACTGTATGTTCATCGAAGCATTACAAGTAAACTTTTAATGTTTTTTAAATTTGTTAAAATTACTAACTATTGTTTTAATTATACTGATACAAATCTCGTTGTGTGTATTGACTTGTACGAACAGTAAAAGTCAGTAGACATCTATCGTCGCTGTTTTGACTTTTAGTGGTTATTTTTCGCCGCTCACCGCGAAATAGCGGTAATCTAACCAGGTATAAGTGCACGTGTACCGGGTTAGGTTGCACGGTATATATATTCATATACATATTGTTAGATGTTGATAAATCATTGCAATATTGTAATCGCCAACTGCTGTAATGACCGCCCATTATAATCCGCATCCGGCTCGCGTACCCTCTTCTATTTAGCCCGTACTACTTTTCCAAACTATTTTATAAAATGTTAGCGTTTATCTGTATGTTATTAGGTTTTTCGTAAAACGTAGATTTCTAAATATATATTTATAGATGCATAGCTAACATACCGAATAGATACTTATTTAGTTTTATCAGTTTAGTCGTATCTGTCGTGTTACTCTAGCCGATAATATTGATTTTATTATTTTTGTGTTTTGTAGTGTTTCAAATTTTAAATTGTTTTTTTGCCTTCCATGCTCTCTGGCTCGCTAGATTTTTAAGTTTTAAAAATTGGTCCTCTAGTAACTTTGAGTTGCCTATCCCTGCATTATATCACTATATCACAGATTATATAATATAACAATATTGTATTTTAATAGAAAATAATTTCATTTATACTTTACACAAATTTTTTTAAATTGTTGACGATTCTTCTTCATTAGTATATTTTATTATAGCGTATATTAATACATTTTATACGCACAATCGTTATCATCAAACCAGTTAATAGCAAACTTCATTTCAGAATCTCAAAAAAAACCCCGATTATGCAGCCATGTTTCGCAGCAGGCCTTTGAGGTTCGTGCTGCCAATTAACCGTGGCAATTTTACAAGTGGCGATGTCAAAAACGACCACCTGTGTGTTTGCCCTGAAAAGTTGTGCGATTTGGGTTGTGAAACACCCAGGGTCAATGAATTCAAAATAGGCAAAAAATACAGATTTTTCTATGCTATATCATCCGACGTTGACGCTGAAAACCCCGGGACGGTAATTATTGTTGTTCCGCGGTTGAATTGATTAAGATGTATAATACTTATTATGAGGTATAAAAAAACGTATGTTTATAGGTATATTACATACAAAGTGATTCGCCAAGCATGCTCATCTCCATTTTTTCGTTCAATAGATAATGAATTTATTCTAATTCTGATTTTCGAAAATTTTTAAATATACTTTAAAATCATATTTTCAGATTCTTGAGATACTTTGTATTACTCAAGGAGTGTCATTTGGCGGTACAAACTTCTGTTTTTACGTACGTTTCTCCACCTCCCCACCCATTATGAATTTTAACAATTTTTTTGGCTAAATATTTAGCGTGCAATTAGCGTGAATTGGCGTGACTAGTTTTGAAATTTGCTTGACACCTAATCAAAACTAAAGTTGAAAATAAGTTAGGAGCTGTAAAAACGTTCCACTCCCCCCCCATCTCATACAAATTTTGTATTTAAAGAGTTCATCTTCCCCCCCCCCCCATATTTACCGTGGAATTAGCGTGAATTTGCCTGACCTATTTCGAAATCATATCCCAAAAGCCCCGAGTACCAGAAACTTTTCCTCTTTATAGCTATTTCATGGTTACGATACACATAGTTATGTATGTGATATTTAAAATCTACTAATTATTTGAAATATTATCTTCTAAAGCTCCACGTTCAAATAATATGGATGTTTAGGAGTATAAGACTCACCTTTAATTCGTTCCTATTCCATTTTTAACTACAAATTAATAAGTATATAGCCTGGTATAGGCCATAAAGACTTGTTTAGAACTATCTCGGTACTATATAGCGTAAATTGTGGGGAGTTCATAAACACCTCCTAGATCATATATAATTTATGTCATATAAACAACACGCGCTGCACAGTATTATCATTATTTCCGTTATCAAATGCTATCGCTAATAATGATAACACATTTTAAATATTTTACTTTTATATTGATACTAAAATATTTATATCTTGACCCATTAAAACACACATATTTACTTAAGTTATATATTACGTAGGTATATAATATGAACAACATACATACGTACATGCAAACCAACACACATTTCAAATTATCAAATATTGATAGATTAATATAAATTAATAAAAATTTTAAATTCCCATAGTCTCTATATCTTTCAAATCCATTATAATGGACCTATTTTCCTTAGTACACAAAATTAAATAACTCAAAAATTATTCGTTTAAATTTTGGTTTTGATACCTATCACAAAGTTTTCAGAAAAATGTTCCGCTTAATAATTTACTGTTGAAAAGAGGAATTCTTATTCGAAAAATAGAAGTTTGAATCTCCACAGAGCATTCCTTTAGTATTACGAAAAATCTTAAGAATTTGAAAACATGGTCTTCGAGAATATTTAAAACTTTCAAAAATCATAATTTGAAAAAATTGATTATTTAATGACAAAAGTGAGGTGAGCATGCTCAGCTAAGTCTTAAAATATAATGTATTGCAAACTACAGCGTGTTTATATACTTATTATGTAACTTAAAATTGTTTCTCAATATGAGCACAATAAGTAATGTACATATTTATTATATAATATTTTGTATTATCTATTTTTTTTTTAATTAGCTCATTAAAGTGGATACGTACAATAAGACTTGTCAGACATGGTGTGAACAGAACGTATACCCTAGTGAACCAATTTTCGTTTCATTACCAGACGCCAAAGTATGTATAAAATATATAATTCTCATAAGATCTATAATATTATTTCTCTATTTAGCGTATAATCTATGCACAACGATAAATTGATATGACATTTTTTTTTTATTCAACTATGATTTTTAAAAAAACCACGCCGAGTTATATAAAAAATGTATTAATTTAATGATTTACTAAAATGTAATGGACCACCAATAGTGATTAGTGGGCAACTATAATTTAAATCATGTTTAAGGTACCGTTTGCAATCACAATTATTGCAGATTCCTTAAATGTCACACGGTTGTTATTATTAGTGCAACCGGCAACAATCTACTTTTATTAAAGTCTCCGATTAAATTTTATTCTGCAGAGGATGTCGGCGCACTTTATTTGTTTGCTCTCTCCGAATCATGAGCAAAGTAACAAATTTGCGTTTAGCAGATTTGACCTTATGTAGTTAGTTTTAACTTTTAGTAACATATTAAGGCGAATCGATTTATAATTCAAATTTAAAGTTAAGAACATTGTTTTGTGCACTTTTACGACGTTGGGTTACTTACGATATTTCAATTTTAAAGCGAGATGAGCATTTTAAATTCTAGCATTTTACATGACATGCTCATAACTCGGAGATAAAAATTTAAATATCGTAAAGAGGCCAATGTAAGAAGTATGAATATGGATGAATGTCTGTAGAGAGTTGACTGTAGTAAAAATAACAAGTTTACATATATATGTTTTCTTAAAGTATGTCATTTAAGTAGTATATTTGTAAATAAAGATACAAAACTGTAGGTACATAATTACGGTATACATTTGAAGAGGGGCTTAGCCCTCCCCTAGCTTCGCCTATAAATTTAATGATATTTATCGATTCACCCTAATACTTAAGTTAACACAAAGTTGGTTCTACTCAACGAAAATTTGCTATGCATTGTGCACATCCTCCTAAATCAATGGTTTCCAGCCTCTTCTATTCCACTTCCCCTTTGTAGATTTTTAAAAATCTCGTGCCCTTTTTAAATAAATTGAAAGAAATTATCATCTTTATTTTCGTATATTTTCAAATAAACTATACAATATTTTGTAATACATAAAAACCAAATAAATACAAATTTTACTCCGCGGTGACTGCTCACGCCTCCCCAACAATATGTACCCCTGAGTTGGGAAACACTGTCTTAAATAATATACCAGTACAGTCGTTTGATAGTGAAAAGTGCAGGCCGATATAATGTAACATAAATATTTAATATGCAGATGTCGATGAGTGAAAATCATTTGATGTACTCGTACATTATATGTTGTATACAGGACGAAGACGACGGAGTAGTTTTATCGTCAATCATTTGGGGCGGATCGGAGTGTGAAAACCAAGCTGGAGTAATAGTTTTGGACGCAAAGACTTGGCAAGAGATAGGGCGAGCTGTTTTTGTCACTCAGTCGCCTGTCCCAAAATGCCTACATGGCTGGTATGCTGCTGCTGCTGCTGTGTAAAAAAAAACTCGTCGTCGAAATACAACCGTAGAAAATATCATTTTATTTGTGACTGCAATATTATTGATCGTTACGATCGATTTTTAAATCAATAAACAGTAAAAAAAACTTCGATTAACCGTCTGCGACGGGACCGAAAGAGTGGCGGGTATAATATTGAATTCGACGGATAAAAGAAAAAATAATTTTAATATTTATATTTATTTAAATATTAAACTCATTCGTGTATTCGATGATGATTAAATAAAACTATTTGAAAAAATTAGTTGATTTACTTTGTTTATACGAACAAATAATTTATATCCATAGTGTACGGACATGCAATATATTATTTGTAATTCACGATACCATAATGTCGGTGGATGACGTATAAACAGAAGTTGACGGATGAGCGAGTGACGGATAATCCAGGTTTTACTGTACCTATCTATTATGATATTTTGTATTAAATTATATAAGTATAGGTACTTGTGCATAATATGTTATATTAAATGTATTTTCAATGTGTGCTTGAAACCAGTGAAATTATTACAGTGTATTATAGGCTACACAATAAGAGGTATATTCTCATCCCGAGACGTTTAATAATCTCTTGAAAATAAACATCTAGTCGTTGAGACTCAATATTAGGACTCGCTTAGATAAATTTATCTATATTAAATTGTGTAAAAAATCTTAACAAATCCTATAATAAATGACATTTTTCTGTTTTTACGGTATAAACTTGCACGAGATTCTTGAGAATTTTTTTTTTTTTATTATTTTACGAGAAATTTAAATATTTATTTTTGATGTATAAATGAAATATGTAGAAAACCGCAGGAAACATATATTAACGGTGTAAGACCCACCTACGTTATAATATAAAAACAGCTTATCTATAACCATGTGTGTACAATATTTTATAAATCAAACCAGACATTATTATCAAATGTTATCGGTGAACATGACCTGGTTAAAATGAATCATATAGCACATACGCACATAATACATTGGTCCGTTTGCGGTCAATGTATGTTTTTCTTTCCATTAATGATCAATTTTTTTAAAATTACTTAAATACGAAATCGTGAGTGCTATATGTAATACGAGTTCATTATGCTGCACAATGACGAACGAGTAATGCTGATAAATCGATTGGGATAACTGTATAATTGACCGGACGTACACAATATATTCCCAGACATGATTAATAATTAATGTGCAACTCAATTTTGTTTTAATTCTGCAGCAGAGCATTTTTTTTTTTTTTATTGGACACTGTGCAATGTTTGTGGAAAATGGTTTTTCCTTGAATCGGCCACAACCAAAACATAGATTTAGCCCCAATGAATTGCTTAGCTACCGTTTGTAAGACTTGCTGCGAAATAAAACTTACAGATTATAATTACATTTGACGCGTTGATTTTTTCGTTGGAACTATGACCACTCAACAAAAATTTCACCCTAAATTTGAGGTTAAGCTCTCTACCATTGGATTAGGTTAGTTAGGCTAATCGACGGATTCATGTCAAAAATTACAATGCGAAACATACTATATTTATTTATGAACTCTTCTAACATAAAATGAAAGCTACCTCACGAAAGCATAATTGTACAATGGAAAAAATACCAATTAATATAAACCGTGCGGACCTGCGGCGGATCTCAGTACTGAAATCGGTGCAACGACGATTTGTCGTCCAACAACAAAAACGGCGACGGTGACGACGACAGTTCGCGAAGGGCGAAATGCGTGGCCGACGCTGCTTTTATGACGTTGTTCCGGTGGCTGAACGGGTACATGGCCTTGGATGGCCGGCCAAAGACCGCGATCTCGGACCGGACCGCGTGGCCGTGCAGCGAGTCGTGCGTCCGGCGGCGGGCGAGGTCGGCGGCCGCGAACCAGCCGGTGCGCGTGGACAGCAGCTCGAGCGTGAACACGGCCGCGGCCATCGAGAACCCACACACCACCACCGCGTACGTGGTATACAGGTCCGAGTTGCGGAGCTGCCTCTCCTTGCTGCCCAGGTTCAGCGGGCAGATGACCGCCTCCGGCAAGTCCTTTGTCTGCAGATGCCTCACGATGCCCGACTCCATGTACGACAGCATTCTGCTCGCAAAATATATCGCTATGATATCGAAATCGGGACTTTTTGTAATTTTCATGTCATTTGATAGCAATAATAATATTATGCGATGCCCGCCATTTTTCCCGAATGCCCTTTTCCCGGCAATAATAAACGCAAGTGTCATAATTTAATATTTTAATATCGATATATTATATTACGTATAAATAACTCAATCGATGTATAATATCGCGACAGTTACTATTAAAAATATATTATTACTTATATTTTACAAAACAATATTATGCGCGATTTTACTCAGAAATTCGAACTCCTGCGGTATGCATCAAAAAACGGAGTAATATAATAAACGGTTGCGCTTAGAGCTCTTTACATCGTTAAACACATATCATCTATGCCAGGGGTGGCGAACCTTTCCCGGGTCACAGTAATTGGTATATAGGGTAATTTATTAAGCGTATAACACTCATTATCTCAAAAATTATTTACTTTTTTCGAATGTTTTTTTTTCTTCAAGATCTACGTTGTTCTAGAATTATATAATTGTTTAATATTTTTCACCCTTATTAGGTGAATCACCGTAAACTTTTGATTTTCAAATATCAGCCCATACTAAAAACGTCATCATTTAGTAAGGCTTTTTTTCTTATGAATTATTGCGTTCAAATTTTTATTTTTTATTTATTCGTTGATGAAATAAAGCTCTTCGAAGTTAGACGGTTTTGTGAGGTATTTGTGTGTAAATATGTTATACCTAGTCAGTACAGCAGAGACCGCAGCAATTAGGATTTTTGTGCTCCAGATCGTAAAAGATAATACACTTTTCAAATTAATTCAGTAAGTACAATAGGTGAGCTTAAGTTATGCCCCAAAATAACCCATTTAGTAGTATGTTAGTGTACTGTATGCACAGTTCTCCCCCACGCTAATAATGACACAGGCCAAAGGTCATGATATTATTTATCACTTATAAAAACCAGAAGTTATAAATAATAAATTCGATACCGTTCGACTCCGAGATATCGGTGCAATATAGTTATATTATGGTCGGTATTTCGAAAAGGAAAGGAGAGAATCGCTTCGGTCATATCACCTTGCCGAGATCCTAAATCCAGAATCATGTAACGTTAGAGCCACTCTGGAATTTTTACTCAACTCAAAACTGCTCCACAAAATCTAAACACTATATTTTAGCACTACTTAATAATTTATTTTATAGCAATTGTATTCAAATAATGTACAACTCGTGTAAATAATCTTTTTTTTAAATATACTATAACTTAATATTCATCCAATGACCATTGATGTTGCTGACTTTATTAAAAAAAATAATAGTTCCTCGTAATAACTGCGCTGACAAAATTTCCAATTTTTTTTTATTTTTAATTTCGTGAACAATAACCGTCGGGAAAAAAAGGTTTTGGGTTTATGGACTTTCAAGAATTTCGAATAAAAAAAAAATATTGGGCATCATAATATGAAGGTTGATGTATAAAAAAAATCGATAATTTGTATCAATACCATATTATATTTTGTTTCATAATTTTTATACACATATCGGTAATCAATTGTAAACAAAAATTAATTTAAATCTAAAATTCAACGAAAGCCAACAGATTACTGCAGGTCTATATTATTATTCATAGGTACCTAATTATATAAGGCGGTGGTTCTCAACCCGTTTATTGATTAAGCCGTAATGACCTTTTTACTGTGAGAAATATTGAGCTGCATTTATCAACTCCACCAAAATTTTTTACCTGTTGATCCACTGAATATTTGTAAATTATTTATTTTAACAATAATAAAACAAAATGTTATAGGCTTACATTTACATTATTTATATTATTTTATGATTTAAAAGTTATAACGTAATATGTAATACATAATATTATTATCTACATGGTTATATAATATAATATATTATAATAAATGATTTTTTCATTAGTACAACACTATAACTGTAATTTTCAGTTAACTTATAACAAAATAACGTTGTTGAAGTTGAATATTACACGAGAATATTATAACTTGAACTTTGAACTGTATCTAATATATATGATATATATATTATATATACCTAAATTTATTCCAACAGAATCGCGTTATTACTATTTCCATTGTACTTTATTGTTTTTTATATACTTGACAATTTGTAAGATTATAAGTAGGTGTATAAATATGACGGTTATTTAAATAAAAAGCACAACATGATATTTTCCACTTCAAAGAAAATTGTTGAATCACAAATATGTTATTATATAACTATATAATTGTTAGTTTTAATATTTTTTTATTACTCTAGCTGTCCTGCTCGGTGGTATTACCCGTGACAAGAGAAATATTATCATTATGCTAGATGTGAAAATTAAAATTGTTTTTTTAAAATTTTAAAATTTTATTTTACTGAAGAGATAGATACTGGTGTATTTATACCTTACCTAAAATCGGTTAGAAAAATGATTTCTTGTATCGAGCCCCGAAATATATTTATGTTAAAAAGATGCATTTACTACTATATTGAACATTATGCAACAATTAAACTTATACTGTTATAAAAAACTAACAATGAAATTAAAAAATATTTATAACAAACATTTTTGACGATTTTTTAAATAAAAAAAGTTACATTAATTACTATTATGTTAAACTGTAAATACTTATATTGTTTATTAAAAAAAGAAAATTCTTTATAATATGGTACATCGATTGATGTTAATAAACAGTTGGCGGATCAATATAAATAAATATTTGGTGGAACTGATAACCCCCCCTCTCCTCAACCCATAAGCCACAGACTCTAAAGTTTTTATAAATTTCTAAATTTGATCTCAAAATAAAAAAAAAACAGAACAACTTGTTGTACTTCGTACGCCTGACTCTGTTTAAAATAATTGTTCACAATATTATAAGTCATCCGTCTATGATAAAAATACTTAATAAAATTTAACTATTTTTCTACCATTAAATATATTAACCACCCCAGCTTATTAATTTTCAAGTTTCGATCAGATAACCTTTTGCTAATACCACAGGTTTACACTAACCAATTATATTTACTGGCCATTAAAACTAATAAGTTGTAAAATATATATCTATCACTATTGTTACATATATTATCATTTGTTTTTATAGAACAGCGTTACAATGTATTAAAAAATTAATTCAACAAACAATTTCTGTATATCTACACGACTACATTTATTCTATTATACCGGATATATATATATATCTCCTTTTGTTATATTCAATACTTCATTTGAGTAAAATCAATTTTTAATACAGATAATCATAATCATTGAGTTTTAAACATTGATAAGCAACTTTTATTGTATAAATGTAAAACATATTTAAACAGCATATAATGAGCATATGTTGCATATAGATAAGTATAGAATTGCTCATCAATCATTACATTTTAATTTTATAGTAACATTCGCTTTACTTTATATTTAGTAGGTATACGTACGACTAAAAGGAAAAGTAACGGTTCTGAAAAAATTTCAAGAGGAAGAAGACGAATTTAGTACCCGGCTACAAATAAAATATGTAAATTTAATGAATTTTATGCTTTATCTTACCGAAGACTATCATACTTTTTTATTATAATTATATTTTGAATCTTGATAATAATAATGTAGTATAGATTGTATAATTTACAGCACTGTTAACGAATGTCAAAAATGATTATTTTTTAATATTTACGTAATATATTTTAAAAAATTAAACTAGTTTCACGGGGGAGGGGTGATACTTCATTGTCTCCCTTAAAATCACCACTGAGAAAGATATCTGGTCGAGCGCTCTATAGGTATCTATATTAAAAATGTATTAAATTGTAAGCATAAATTGTCATTACATTTTGATTTTAAATTTCCCAAAACAGATTTCTTATTATCACATTATATTACAGATAATTGCGCGGATAAACACTTACATGGGGTTAAAAAGTGGTGTTAAAATACTGTGTTTAGGGTAGACAAATGACATCGACCTTGTCAAATATGGTTCTGTGGTCAACGCATAACGACACCGCTCCTTGTCATCTGTTATTGACCTTTCGATATACAACATCAAAAAATTTAACCAATTCTTATCGTGTAGAAGCAACGTTCCTGCAATAACGTAAAATGTGAGAAAAAAATGTTTTGTCAAAATTAGGATGGGGAAAATGTTTTCCAAAAATGAGATACCATTTTCCCTCACAAAAATATGGGTACTATACATTTTCCAACACATTTTCTTTGACTAAAATCATATCAATTTTCCCTTAAATATTAATATAATTTATTAATAAACATTAATAATATTTGTTTTAATAATTGCATTAAGTATGAAACTATAAAATTATGACACAAATTATTTGATTTATATTTTTAGGTATATATATACAACACTCGTAATATTAATAATATATTGGTGATTAAAATATACGATAATTTGTTAATTGTATTTTTTTTAAAAATTATTTTATAGTTCAGTTAGTTTTAAATTATTATAAAAATTATTATCTTACTATATTTTATTATGATGATTTTTAATTTTAATTTTTTTTATATTTGATGGTTACCTCCTATACATACAAATTTATAGAATAATATTCAGAAAATGAAAGGTACCAAATTAAATGGATATAAGAGAATGACAGCTTGAAGGAATACGGTATATCTCATTTTTGAAGGTAAATAACTACGGTCCAAAATTATACTAATATACCGGTGAAATTGTATACCGGTGGTGTACAATATATAGAATCGAAGAAACTAGAGTTTTGTACTGAGTGATTATATCTTGGAAAATTAATTGCACATCTATCGAGAAATGCATATCACCTAGTATAATATTTAACTGTTTATTTTTACCCGACGAAATATACTTTAAAATCGTATCGATTTCATCGAAATTTATAACCATAAATTGACCGTTTCCGTCGAACATCGATTGTTTTAGTGGCTTCAGATCGTTGTTCACCTTGACGGTGTACTCGACGGCGCTTCCTTCGGGGGAAATCCATCGGTACTCATTACTTGCAATGTCTTCTATTCTTTTTATGGGTAACGTAAATTTGGATAGTGTTAAGAACGCGGTCAAATTGGCCGTATAGAACGAGGTCAATATCATTATGAATATCCACCACGTGGCGAATATCAGTCTTGCCGAATCTAAACAAACGTGTGTGGTTTAAAAACTTAAAAGTATTTCGTTTTATGATCAAACATCTACAGTTACAGGTTTATGATTTACAAAATATGTATTATTTATTTATTTATACCTAGAGCGGTACCCACTTGTCGACCTTTTTATCCTTTAGGTTTTTTACTTTTTTTGAATGACAATAACATACAGTTTCGATTTTGTAGGTATTCCAAAGCACAATATTTTTCTAAGTATTTTAATACATAAAAAAAAGTTTGACGAGTGGGTACCGCTCTGATATAATTTAGTAGGTGTCGAGTGGGTCACCGAAATGGATGTGTTATTTTAAAATAACTTAAGAGAAACTATGTATTATATTTTCAGATGTTTTGATACAACCAAAATATTTTTATCAATATTTATAGAAAAAAATTTTAAAAATTCAAAAATTTCTTATGTTTACAAAATGTCAAAATATTTTTAAAATTAAATAGTGTATAGACAATGATAATCTCAATATTCGGTGAAAATTTTAAGTTTTTACGGATTTTTGTTTTAGAATTACAACAAAATAAGAAAATCGTTTTTGAAAAAACGGAAGTTCACGAGTGAATATCAAATGTCTAATTTCAAATGGTCATAAAAAATTAATTTGAATTTCCGATTAAATTTTTTCGTTTGTGAAAAGCAGAAACACTTATAGAAAATATTGTGTAAAATTTTCAAATTTTAGGTTTCAGCAGAAAAATTTAGTGCCCCAAAATGACAGACACAAAAAGAAATACACAACATTGTAAAATCAATACATTCATCCCTCCGCTAAAAATATTAAATCGAATTTCGGACCAGTAGCTTGTAAGTTTTAAATTTAGATGAGAAGAATAGTGGACTAATATTTTGCGGGGTAACTATGTACCACTCCACACCACACATATTTACTTTAAATACTTATAAATTACTCGTTCAAAATTTGATTTTTAAGTAGTATCAAAATAATCAAAAAAATATTCTGCATTTAAAAGGAAATCAAAACTGTACGTTGTCATTAAAAAAAAACTAAAAAACTATTGATAAATGTTGAGTTAAATTTTAAATTAATGTATCAAAAAAACATGTTTTAATTATAATGATTGGCCAAATGATAAAGACGACCCAAATCAACTCAATGGACTTATAAAACAATTTCGAGAAAAATTGGACGTTCAATTTTTGAACTCTTAGCCATCGATAAATAGTGCACGTTATTATTGCAACTACAGTTCGATATTCTGCAAACTGTTTAGTATTTGCAGGTCGTAGATAATCAATAATTATATAATTAAGCATCCGCTTAGCGAGCTATGTGGTACATACCGGTATCTGGGTTCAAAGATGATCCTTGTTTCATTAACGCGCCATATACGAACCAAACACACGCGGGTATCGGATATATTGTCCCTGAATTGTGACCACAGAGTTTATGTCTCAACATCATAATTCCATAAATAATTGGACCCACTGCTATCAGTGACATCAAAATCAACAACCACACCTATAAAATACCAATATGTCAATTTCTGAGTTATAACATCAATGGATCGATAAATTATATATTTATTAGAATAAATAAAAAGTAGATTTTTTTGTTATTACATTATTAACTGCGCGTATAATATTATAATACAAATTATATTTTCTATAGTATCGTCGATGATTAGGTCACTTTGTTAAAATAATGTTACCTCCATTTCAAAAGGTGCTAATAGACCAGATCCAGTAGCACTTTCCTTAGGTCTTTTCATAAGCACGACGTACTGAAACTGAGTCAAATCTATTCCCCACTTGACCATGTCGTCCAATCCCGGTAAAACCGGTATAAAAGCAGCTGCCATGTCTACTTCCTAAGACAATATAAGATATTATAATAGGTATGTAATATTTAAGAATAAATTAGGTAAGTAATCAAAAAACAAATGTCCTAATAAAAATGCACGTGACGAGCAAGTTTGCAATATCACATCTGCGCAGGGGCGTATACAAAAGGGTAATGCGGGGTAAATTCTCGTCATAGACTATTTTTATTTTTAAAATTGTATAAAATAATGTTTTTGAGAAAAAGCTTAAAATCATAATATTGCTATTCATAAAAAATATAGTTACAATTAAACATCTCCTAACAGACACCTCCAAATAGCGAACGTTTTCTTGGGAACAAACTACGAACTTTCTACTAAATAAACCATCTGATAGCGGACACCTGCGGATAGCGGATAATAAATATGGCTATCGAACAATTGAAAACTTTTTAGCCGAATGATTGAAAACACTTAAAATTAACAAAGAACTTACCGCTGACCTAAAAAATCAATACAATTGAGAACAAATTTACGTTATATATTTACCATATTATTTATTTATTTATTTATTTTTTTTGGTCAAAACAATTGATTTTTAGTTTAGACACAGTTATAAGTTAATTGTTGTTAGCTTAAGAAAAATACTTTTATTTGAATTTTTGAAAATAAAATATAAGTGTAATAGTGAAAACTGTTATTATTAATAATAATAATAAATATTGTTAAAATAATTTTCTCATAATAATAAAAGTATATAAATAAAATAAACAAATAAAAATATTCTAAAAAAAGCCATTATTATAATCTTCTAATAAAAACATATGAGTGCAAGCCATCTTATAAACAATAAATAGGTTTGTACATACATTTGAAATCAATAGCTATCATTATGATAATTAAAAACTTATAAAAATATGTATAAAAAATGTAATACATCATTGTGATGAGTTACCAACCTACATATATAATATCAAATTTAGCACTAAGACTTCACCTCGTTTTGAAAGTATAATTTGAGTGTCGTTATTTCACTTCCCATTATGTGACGAATGGGAATATAAATTCGACAAGCACAAAGTTGACATTTGCGCGACGAATGTAACGCCTAACTATTATTCTCTCATATCTAAGTTCAATACTTGGACAATAGTATTAACATTACTTTAGTTTCTAATAAAATTCGACGAAATCCCTATAAATCTAATAATAATAATTATCGTTCAACAACAATTATTAAATTTGGTAACGTTACAAGAAAAAAAATTCTAGCGTTCTCAATTGGGCGCAAGTAAATTTTACCGACTATGACCTTTTTAAACTTTTTTTCACCTGAAAAACAAATGTAAACTCCACCGATTTCATTTTATAATTTTTATAAATACTGTTATATATTTTTACACTCATTTAAAAAAATGTATAATTAACAATAATAATCAGTAGTCGGTTTATAAAATAATGTAATATACGTAATAGCATTGGTTATAACAATGTTTATAGTTATTATTTTGCTATTATATTTCACAAGTGAAACTAATTGTTTTTAAAATTGCGGAACACCTTTTATTTTCATATACATCTACTTTTCTTCAACGGACTTTAAAACCATCTGTTTATAATAGTTAAAGTTATTTAAACATATCAAAACTTTGCCACGTTCGCTAACTATTTCATTCAATGTATTCATCTTGAAATCAATGGATGACCCAAATGTGCGTAATGTATAATATTTTGTCGAAAGCGTTCGTATCGTGAATGATATGATATTTATCAGTTAGTGTAACAATGTCGTTTAATAAGTCCGCAGTAAAATGGCTGTGCAGCTATTCTTAAAATAGTTGTAATCGGTAGAGTTTACATTTTTTTTCAGCTAAAAAAAAAAAGGGCCGGTGGAATTTATATGTAATAAATTCAACCCTAAAATCGACTACCTAAAATTCAGTGGAATTTATAATCGCCCTCTCAATCGTATTTTACCGATAAATATCAGTGACCGAGAGTACCCATTAGAGGCGGATTAGGCTATGGGAAAATCTTTCGATGAGCCGGTTTTTGTGTGGGCTGCTTTATTATTATACGGTTATACGAAGTTGGGTAAATTTTTTTTTGTAAAATACGCATGGAAATATTATTAAAATTTTTTTGGAGATCCATCTAAATCTATCTATTTTACCATATAAATAAATTTATTTGTTTATGCAATCATAGGCACTGCAAGTGTGTTACTAGAAAACAAAGATCATATTAGCTAGAATGATATAAAATCATAGGCGTGGCCTTTATACATATACAACGTGTTAATTAATTGCAATATATTTAAAACATAATTCAAATATTGTAGTACAATTTTTTTTACCAATAGCCTCCTTTTTACCATTGTCTAAAAGAAAAATTTCAAAAAGCTTCTTAATTATACTTAATTTATGATTGCGGATAAAATTGTGTTTTTATATGGCAAAGACAAGAGATATAACATATATACGAAACGCTGTACACGATATTGTATAGAAATTTAATAAAATAATAAATATTCATTCGTTTTACTTTTTAGTAATCCCAGTAGCCAAAAATTGTTAAAAATGTGGGTGATATAGCTGGTCAAAACAGATTGGTTGGAAAAACATAAACGTTCGACAAATTTATTGTACGGCTTACAAGTATATTTTATATGACACAGAGTGTACCTAATTATACGTTTATTAAAAAACACTCAGTTCGAACGAGTATCTTCATTTTTCGTAGGTACCACTACAACTTCGCGTATACCTATAATTATTCGTAGACTTCATGTTTGAGTATTTTGTTTTTTTTTTTTTAATCGAATCATGTCGACAAAAACTTGTTTTTACGCAGCTTTTATATAATTAAAAATGGTTGTTTAAATATTACATTGCACTCTAATAAATCATGTCTGTTACATGTTGATATATTATGTAGGTACATATTATATTGATTTTAATTTTTTTTCAAACAATGGCTACCAGTTAATTTTTTGTGTATAAAACAATTAAAATAATGAAGAAGAGTTTTATTTATTATGAAGTATATAGTTTGTAATCTATGTAATACATTGAATAAACATAATATTATGGGGACATTTAAAAATAAGCATTACCTATATTATTATATTGTATTAAATGTCTATTGTCTTAATAATCGTTTTCATCGCTGAGTGAACATATTACTAAACCAAAAAATATTTATCAATTCATATTTATTCAATTTTTTTTGTAAAAACTGTATACAAATAAATACGTAATGTTGCCTAGTTACCAACATAAGTATACTTACTAAGTATTACTTACCAACATAAGTTCTGAATACAATGGAAATTAGTATTTTTATATCCTCTACTATACCTCATATTGTTTATTGTTGATAATTTAGTATTTTTCGGAATAATTTGTTCATATTCGTAGCAAACCAACATTAAATATTTTTTTTACTTACAAGATCCATATACAACGAGTAATATGTTTGAGTAATTTCTAAAATAAAAAAAACGATTGCACACAAAACCAAATGTTTGACATAAGTTAAAATTTTAATTTTATCCCCTGAAATTCGAATTTAAAAAACCAAAATAAAAATAAATAAAACAAGCTCGAACAAAAGCCTTTTATTAACAAACAAAACTGGATTTTTAAAAGTTATTATGGTTTTGTTAATATACTAATATTAACAAAAATATCAAACCCATAGCAGTTGTTGTAGTCTATTATTTGTAAACTTAATTAGTACGTAAGTCCAAAAATAAACATAAATATAACATTTTCATTGTTCAACTATAAAAAATAGTAACCTACCTGTATAAAAAATGTGAATATGATATTCCATGTGACGAGAATTTAGTTTGAAATTCGACAGTAAAACAAATTAAATGTTTTTTAAAAACTATTCGAGTAAATGCATGTATTGCAGTAAATGGAATTGTTTTGTTTTAAGTAAATTTTTTTTTCATCTCACCCCATTAGTTAGCATGTGGATGATGCTGCCATTTTCATTTAACAAAGTTTCTTTTGTTGGTACCACGACGTCGTAAGTGAATCCGTACCGTTGACGAAGCGTTTCCACAATTTCAAATGCGATCCCCTTGCCAATAAGCGTACCGTTAATTTCCCTTGTAGTCCAACTCAAAGGTTTCGAATTCTGCGAAACAGAAAGACGTTTCAATATTTTATAAATCATTCTTAAGCTTCGTGTTTTTTATGAGTATATAATATTTTTTATATAAAATTACTTTTATTGTTATGTTTAGTAATTAAACGCAAAATTATTTTTAAACGCCATACACTCACTGGAAATGTAGCAATTTTCAACCGTTTACCTCGCAGTATTTCGTATTGAATCTGAAAGTTGTTTTTTAGATCGCACTGATATTCACTATGATTGATGTATTTCGCATTGTGCTCAGAGACTAAATGAAATCAAACAAATAACAGTCAATACTATAACTCCATAGTCCTTACGAATATTACAATGTATTTCTTGAGAAATAAAAATTAAGAGTTATTCTTATTGTAATCAACGTTCAAAAAAAAAAAAAAAATCGGTGCTAGTTAATCAGTGGCTTTTCACATCACAATTTTCTACAGAAAAAAAATTAAATTATTATAATAAAAAAGATCGGCAAGTGGATACCGCTCTGTTGTACAGTATGTGTCGAATAGATCACTTTCATGGATGTGTTAAATTTGAATTCAATGATATAAATCATTGTATACGAAAAACGATTCTGGACGAAAAGGTCTGTCAGCCTACATAACTAAGTGTATTCTATGATATTATTGTTAATAAAATAATTAATTTTAATATTAATAATACAGTAGTTTGAATTAATTTTTGCAGAAATATTGCATTTGAAAATGTAATTGAGTATATAAAAAATCATAATATACATTAAAAAGTTTCAAGCACCCACGAAAAATATTTTTTAATTACAACAAAATAACTTGCATCGTTATTCTTCAATTAAATATCTAACTTTGTCTAAATTTGAACCTAAAATGTCTATAAAATATTTTTTTAATATATTTTTTTGATTTTTTGGTTACACTATTAAATACTTTCGAAAAACCTTGTTTTAAATTTTTAATCTTTAGTTATAAAAATTGAACATTTTATAATTTTTTAACTATGGAACAATTTACAAATGTTCAATGATAAATTTTGGTCAAAATTTAAACTTTAAATGCTTATAAAAAAAATTGTGCTTATACATTTTTATTATTTTTGATCGACTATTTTATCAACTTATGAAGAATCTTGTATTAAATTTTCAAGAAATTTGACCCAATGACATTTTGTTTATCGATATTTAAAGAAAAAAATTTGAAAAAAACGAATATGTCTTAGGCCTACAATTAGTTTAAAATTGGCAAATTTTTTTAAAATTTTTTTTTGTGGAAATTGATAATCTTAACATTTTGTGAAAATTTCAAATATCTACAGTTAGGTATTTCTTTTTGAATTACATTAAAATAAGAAAATCGTTCCCGGAGAAAATTCCGTGATTTTTACGTATTTTCTCGAAATTTCCAATTTAGATGCTCATAAAAAACTAAGATACTTACGCTTAACTTTTTTTTTTAATTTTCACTTACAACAAGTTATGAAGAACATTGTATTACACTTTCAGGTTTTTTGACCGACTGAAAAAATTTTTATCGACAATAATAAAAAAAACCCGAAAATGTATTATGCTTATAAATAGCTCAAAAAAAGTCAAAATATTTTGAACATTTTATGGTGTATAGAAAATATTTATATAAATATTCGGTGAAAATGTCATGTCTTTACAGTCATTATTTCTTTTGTTACATTAAAAATAAAAATATATTTTGTCAAAAATTTGCTTTGCGAAAAAATTTTCGTTATTCCCAGCGCGTTGAAAAAATTATTGGGAAATTTTTACTTTTGACCTCCCAAAGTACCAACTAGATTCACTTTCCTATGAGAAAAGATGCCGATGAAGAAAAAAAATCGGAGCACTTTTACTACACTATAACGTGATGACAGACAGTTACCTAATTCTCAAACACCATATTACATATTATGTATTTAATATAATATAAATAGGTACGCGAAACTATGCTATAGAAACGTTTGTTTTAATACACAATTATCGTAGATCATAGAGCGTATTCGTCACCTGAGGCCAAATCGCGCCTCCTTTCTTTCTTGCAGCGATAGAGCAGCGTAGAGTCTCGCTGTGAAAATGACGTTACATGCATGTAATCGTGTAGGTTCACTACTGTAGCGGTTGAAGCCGTCTTTGAGGTCCGCTCAATATTGCGTGATACCCGTCGGCTTGAGCGTGTCCGGTGTAAATTATTTTTGAGATAAGCGAAGATCTTTTGCTTCGAAAAAAGAGCATTACACCCCCCCCCCCGCACGGTTACGCGCCGGTCTTGTAGAACGTCTAAATTTAGACACATCGAATGATAAAATAATCCAGGCTAACTTGGTACTCCTAGATCGATTAGTAGGAAAGAGCATGATCCGAGCCCATTAGCTATAATAATGTAAATTTTAAGGTCCCTAATGCAAACATACGTAAATTGTTTCCATTTCATGTCCCAGTGTGTGATACTGTTAACTAGGTAAGTATGTATTTCAATGTATTTTATACAATGGGCATTCCCTGCGCATGATGAGATTGACCTGCAATGATGAGACCCAATTGGCCACTCCTAAATACTCATATATTTAATTACATTAATTGATCTTTTGTTGATTGTTAATAACTGCAGTCGTCTGCAGCATTGTTTTAATACATTATTTTATATATTTTTGAGTATAATATTATGTTGAGTGTTTTAAAATGTACACAAAGTGCTTGTCCCGTGAATTTATAACAAATAGTTATGTATCTCATTGGTGGAAAAAAAATGAATATTACACCCTTACACCATTTTCATTTGCATACACATAGGCGCACATTTGCATATTATTGTTATATCATGATTAATTTATTGCGAGAATTTCGTCATTGAAGAATTATTGGGTAAGCTTAAATTCTAAAATTTAAAATAAAATGTATGACTTTGAGAGTTTAGTTCATCCAATCCCACAACCTCAACAGAAACGTTTTCTTCGCTAAAAATCAATCGTATACATGAAAAAATTATGTCTACCTCTCCTTCAACATAAAAGGTAAAAATCAAAAATATTTAAATTACAGCGCATGAATAATATTATTTGAACCGAAAAATCACATAATGATTGGAAGGTGCGTCTGTTGATATTATATATTTCAATGGTAAGATCTGTTGTAGAACATGGGTCTGTTATATGGTCCCCGAGAACTAAATGTAATTTTTTTATCTTAGATAATGAGTCAGATAACTTGCGAATATTTATCTAGATAAGATAAAATATAACTAAATATTTATTTAGATAAGTCTCAACACTGATTATAACTCAAATAGAACGTGTTCAGCACCGATTTTTGAAAATGATCTCCTGATCTATGGATATTAATCATGAATCCCATGACTATCAACTTGTTTTAATGGTACTTAATTTATCTGCTCTGAGCAATAGGAGAGATATGACTGATATTTTCATTTTTTGAACGGTTTTCACAAACCAACCAACCTGGTTTGTTGTCCAGAATGAGATTTTGCATCTCGGGGATAATCCGATCATACGATCTCTACTGCCTAAGACCAGTAAGTGCGAATTATTTAGAAGATGACCCATACTAAGAAAAGCCTTATTGTCTTTTGTTAGGTTTTCGTTTTGTTTTGCTATTATCATCAATTATATAGCAATTAAAAACGTATTATATAATATTATATATTTTAATCTATAAGACTTATTCTTGTTAACTATACCTATAAATAATATGTTGCTAGTATATTATATTCACGGTTGTCTTGTGCTGTAAAAAGCGGAATGGCTTAAAAATAATATGTATGCGAAATTCGCAACTTTAAACTTACTCCATTTCCACGGTGGCGGCAAGGTGGTTCCCGTGATGTTCGGCGGTGGCCAATTGGTGCAAAGAGCCAACAACAATGTATTGGCCAGCGCCATCGCATAAATGATTTATAGTTTATGAAATGATTAAGTTCTTAGGAGCTTCGGCGGTTGACGAGTGCCTACTGTCGCTGCATGGTGCCCGACGCTAACCTGTGATTTATTTCGAGTTGGGCTGTCAAAACTGTCTCCCGCGTTGAATAAAATATGATTACACCGAGCGGGTGTTGTTTATTTAACCGTAACAATCGGTCATAACGTCGTATAAAGGTTTTAAAATAATGAACCGAGTGTGTTAAATATTATAACGATTACCGTGCGACAGTAATACTCGGGATTCGGGAATTTTAGCGTTTACATACTTTTATTATTTATTGTAAAACATAGCAGTATGAAAAATTCTTAATGCCCCATGATATCAAATCTAAAATTTAAATGTGCACATTTTTGCATATTTCGTAGATTTTGCAGGAAAGTAATTATTTTTTCGTTTTTGTGTTTTTTTTTTTTGTACACATTTTGACAAATACTTCAAATTTTGAACAAAAACTTGGTATAGATTACTGGTAATATTTCAAACGATCAGTAAAATTAAAAGAAACGCCTAATCGAAAAATATATATTTATGTAATCGTATATTTTTGAGGCCCTTTTCTTCTTACAAAACTCACTTATCAGCTGATAATCGAAGAGCATTTACGTTCGAAAACATTTAATTATTCAATGCTTAACGATGAAAATAAATTAATAAATATTTAGCCATTAAATGAGTTAAAGATAGATGGCACCATTGATTAAATATTTAATCGATGGTTGTACTTACCACTTATGTATGTATAATAAACAATAAATCCCCGATTAATTTGTGTAGAGATTTGATAAATTATTACTTAGAAAGTTAAACGAACAATATATTATATCGTTGAAACGTCACGTCTTAATAATAATAACTATTTTAATATCGAACGGAAACGATGAATCATCATAATTGCTCACGGGATACAGCAATGAAATTTTGACGGGATTGACCTATAGGAATGATATAACTGTTTGTTAGAAAAGTGTTTTCTATATTATAGTTATGGCCATTTTTAGTGCGTAGCTACCGATCGTTTAACACTTTAACCCATGGCAATATCGAACTAAAGAAAACAACGTGCAAACGTAAATATTAAGAGATGAGTCGAAGATTATACATTTCATTATCCGTTTTAAGTTTTATTGGTTTCTACTCTCTGTTTGATTGGGGGCAATCGTTTTTCGACCGATTTTGTTGAAATTCAAAACTATCAACCTAACGGTTATAGAGAGTGACCGAATGCCGGACGAAAAGTCCGAGGGCAAAAAGTCCATTTTAAACGAAAAATCGCACAAAAATTAGTCCGGGACTCGATATTTCAATGTCAAACAAAAAGTATGAAAATACAAAATAAAAATATCTATTCATAAAAATTAAAATTTGAAAAATGTAATTAATTTTCGTATGCAATATTATATTTGATTACCTACTTACAGTCGTCTACAATTTATAAAATTAAATATATATATTATACCTACCTATATATTATGTATACATAATAATCGTAGTAATAAATAATAATATTTATTAATTGTCGTATGTATATGTATAGTTTTATATGATAGATAAACTGTGGACATACAGCTACGATAAACATCAAATAAATATTATAAATTATATAAATTGTGGCTAAAAAGTCCATGGTATAAAAGTCTGGTTCACATAATTAGATAAAAGGAAAAATACGATGTGATGCACGATTAATTGGAACATTAGTATTAATATAAATTTTAATTAAATGATTTATCTAACGAAATTAACAAACAGGTAGTCTTGTAAGTACCAATTTATCGGCAAATAAAGTTGTTGATTTTTTTTTTTTTTAATTAATAATTTATATGATTCAGTAAATTAGACTGATAGAAATTATTATTATAATATATATATACCTCCAATATTGTTTTTGTATAAATAGTTTATTTAATATTTTTTCATAGAGCATAACCTGAAATGAATTATTTAAAATATTATTATATATATATATATCGGACTTTTTAGTAATCTATCATATTCTAAACCTACCTACCTAATTATATAGTGGGTTTCCGTTGTTTGCATCACAATGGTACACTCCTTAAATGGAAAAAAAAATCAGGAATTTGAAAATATAGTTTTTAGGTATACTTCAAAATTCTGAACATCAGAATTTGAATAAATTTAGTATTAAAAGGTAAAAAGAGGGTGATCATGCTAAAAAAAAATCCCCCTGTATATGATAAACCTATATAAATTTTATTTTTGAATATTTTAAAAGTATTTTTAACAAAATTTAAATACTTGTATTTTAATAGATACTATAAAACACTTTTTATTAATTATTTTTCACAAAAATTTGATTATATCAATAAAAAATAATATTGTTGTCATTGAAATAAAGAGGGGTTCTGTATGGGAATTTTTTAAAAAAAATTAAATCTAGCAAATTTAAAATAGCTCCATAAAAATAGGTAATAGAACTTTTTATTGTTTTGTTTTGTTTTTTAATTATATCAATATTATAGTTGAAAAATATGTAATCATATTTTTGCCTCTAAATCGTCAGACATAATAACATAGTGTTTATGAAATCGTTAAAATGTAAGTCAAGTAGTAACATATAATAACATATAATAGGTATACTGATAAACATATAGCTTAAAATTTAAAAAAAATATTTATACTTGTATTCAAATACTTGTGAGTATTAGTTAAATACATTTTTATACAAGTATCTTAAAAGTATTTTAAATATACTTTTTTGTTGCGAATACTATAGTATTAGTTATTAACACTTTTTAAAAAATATTTTTTACAAGACTGATAATAATATAAAGCTCTATGCAAGGGCATCCCGGGGGGGGGGGGGTGAGGGGGCAAGTAGGGACATCTGTCCCCTTTGGCTTTTTTCCGGGTCAATTGTCATAATAATTGCGTAATATAAAAAAAATCACAAAAAATATTTTTTAAATTAAAAACATTTTTTTCACCGCGTGATTTTTATTACACTTAATTTTAAACGTTGCTTTTATAGATTTATGGCGTATAGTGGTGACGTCAAGTGCAGTATCGACCAAGATTTTACTTTTTTGTTAAAAAATAATTAATGGTCATAGAATATAAATTGCGTAAGTAGGTAGGTAGGCACAATCATGTATGATAGTTTCAAATGCGTGGTATTAATAGCTGAGTTTTTAACAGTTTTTGATATTCTTCTTATCAGTGATTGATAATTATATTTATAGTTTTTTACTGTTTTTGGAATTGTTCTCAAAATATTTTAATTTTTGCATTAACATTTAACATCTACTCAAATACTCTTTTATGATTTTTAATGTAATTTATGAGTATAGTGCAGTGTCGTAGTGAGTAGTTTGATAATGTTTAGTATTTTTAATATTCAAAAAAAAAAAGAGTAATAATAATTCTAAACAAAACGAAGAACAATATCAGACCTGTAAGATGTATAATGTAGATGGTGATCCAAGTGATAATATTTTTAATAGTTCTATTAAGATACAACTAGCTACAGAATTACCATCGACTACGATGACGCCACCATCATCAACGTCATTTAATTCGAATTTATTGAATTATAGTAACTATACTATTGGTGATAATCGACTTAATGGCTTATGTATGATAGCTATCCATAAAGAGTTTATCATAAGTTAGAATTAACTGAAGAAATTATAAATGAATTTGGTCTTCTACCACGCAGAATGGAACTATTATTCAATGATTGAATAGTCATTATTTATTTGTTAATATTTGTATATTATTTTTTTCTGAAAACCCCAAGTCGTGTGAGGTAATACTTATACAAAGTTTGGTCTTTTTGATGTTTCTTTTTTATCTCGTTAAGCGGTATGTTATATCTTATATATATGTTACGGTAAATGATGTAAACGTGGTAAAAGACGTCATTCCCCGGTAAATGACATCATTTACCTAAAAATTGGTAAACGTTGTAAATGCAGACATTCTCCGGTTATTGTTGTCAATCACCAGTTTAATTGGAGAATGATGTTCAATAACGAATAAGCTTCGTTAGTTGAAAATATCATGACGGAAGTAG